>JADDOH010011057.1:0-120551 GCA_016648135.1 Agrypnia vestita | reverse complement strand
CACGCATAAATCATATAAACTCCTACCGGATAGCAATATAGCCGCAGTCTATCCGCACTTTTCAATCGTTACATATTGAATGATTTAAATGAAATGTCGGCCGAGAAGCTACTGTCAGAATTTATAACCTTGGAGACGCCACCGCGCTGGCATTAAAAGGTAGCGGCTACGTACGTAACGACACGGCCAGCGTCTCTTACCGAATATTTTTACAAACGATATTTTCAGTACCTACCTCGGATTAATACTACTTGCATGGAGTATGTTTCATTTTACATGAACAATGTGATAACATGTAAAGAAGACCACTTCACATATGAGCGTTTTTCTTGATTTTGGATGCCTTGTCCGAATAAGGTCCGGTTGTTTCAAGTTGGATTAGAATAAAAATTCGTTTAGAGCATAGATTTTTAAGGAAACGGTTCCTCTGATTAGTGGAGAACGCAAAATTCTATGCTTTAAATGAACTCTTACATTGATCCAACTTGAAACAACCGGCCCTTAGTCCGCAATAGCGGCCCTCGAGTCCGGTGGATGTCCATGCGAGTTGTTCCGAGTCCGATATCCACTGGGTCGCAATACAGCCATATGATTTAATCGGACTTTGATGTTCTTGCTTTGCATTTCGCTACAAAATAGGGTCTTATAAGATGTTGGATCATTTTAAATTAAAATTAAATAGATACTTTTATTGTAATTGGTAGAATACAAGTGTTGGGCACCCCGTGTACACCACTATAAATATTAATATGCAACGCTTAATGATCTGTTTTACAATCGATTCAGGAACGAGTGACCAGAATTAATAAACCATTATTGTAATGGTTGGATGGGAGTTCTTCAGTAATTTAGTATCGTTTCTTGTAACAGCATATCTTTAGGGCTCTGCCAACACAATATATTCCACAAATAGAATGCAGAGCTTGAAATGGTGGATGCTGACGGATATCTTCCATTATCTAAGGTTAAGTAAGTATCGTGACCAAATTTTTAAGATTTTTTTTCCAATGTTTTATTTCAATGTAGGTACCAGGATACATCTATTTTTCATATGTATTATGCTTTGCTTATTGTTCCACTATTACCAAAAAGTGATTACATATATAAATATTGAACTCCCAATTGATAATTATGACTCCCCTCTTATAGTGTACACTCGCACTCGTAACGTAAGTTATTGCTACTAGCTATGAGACACCCCGTATAATTTTTAATTTAAAAAAGTTGCCCGCATAGCCCAGTGGGCATGACACTGGCGTCTCACACAGAGGGTTCCGGGATCGATTACCGGTGAGGTCACAATAAATCTATGTGATTTACCCAAGCTTGGATGTTTTTATATTGTAACGACTTCAGTAATTCCAAATTTTCATATTAATAATCTGACAGTATATTATAGATAGTATATTATATATATTATATATCCTATAGATATAGCTTATATATATATATATATATATATATAATAATATATACTGCTGTCTACGGTAAGGCAACATTCATGTTATAGATAAAACATGCAACTGTCAGATTAATAATATGAAAATTTGGAAAGTTTAAACATTGTTAATACTTTGTACCGCCGTATATAAATATAATTATCACTCGACTTTACATGTGAAAAAAACAAAAATTATTTCCGTGAAGGTGCTTTCATTATACCTACAATTATACCCTTCTTTCAATCTTTATGGGTCACTTCAAGTGAATTAAATATTAATGAAGCAACTTCTCACCGGCGCGGCGCGCTGGTCGGCCCTCCTGGAGTACTCCGCGCACTCCTGCTTGATGTCAGGATATGATATGTCGATGTCAATAGATGGTGCTCCTTCATCGCCACTCTCGGCTGGAGACCCCGCACCTGTCTGCACATCACCTCCCTGCGCACTTCCCCAGCCCACATTGCTGGAACCCACTTCTGGAATCAGAAACAATAATCCGGTACAGCAGAGCTGGAGAGCCTGTCTCCTGGGCTCGGCTCCATGTCACAAATATAATATATTTATATATATAAATATATTATATTTCCTGGCGTATCCTAGTGTAATGCAAGTAATTCGGATGAATTTCATTACACAAAAAAAAAGTATATTGCTTTCAAAATTCTGCAATCAATTGTAGATTTTCTCATTAGCGACATCTGTGGGGATTTAGGGGAATGAAAATGGCTTTGTACAGGCCGCATGGAAAAGGCGCTTACAACTCATATATGAAAGCTTTCCACGCAATTTGAACATATATACAACTTCCAAAAAGTAGGGTAAGCTGGTATATTCTATCAGGGTGGAAATGGCGGAAGGTTCCATGTGTAAAGTGATCACTTAAGCCACTCCATAAGATAGGTCATAAGTCCACCCCTTTACAACACCCAAATGAACTTCAATACACTACTTTCCCATAAAAAATACAGTTTCGTCTCGGTGAGATATCTATAATATACATAAATAGATAAATATTCACCTTGTGTGAAGTAGGTACTACAAGGTTTTTAATTGAACAAGTAGTTCTATTATACAAATTTGTGATAAAATTATAAAACCTAACCTAACCTAAAAAAGAACTGTAATAAAATTATAAAAAATCAAACCTAAACTAACCAAATCTAACTTAATCTAACTATAACTATACTAACTTAACCTAAAAAACCACAACATAAAAAAGTGGTTAGGTTAGGTTTGGTTTTTTTATACTAAAATTATAACCTAACGTAACTTAACCTAACCTTACCTCAAAAGAGTTGTTATAAAATTATAAAAAATCAAACAAAACCTAAACAAACCTTACTTATCCTAACCTTTACTAACCTAACCTAAAAAAAGTTAAAACCTAACCTAATCTAAAAGCGGGCTGTAGTGCAAATACCAGGAGCCAGACGGGTCACAGGTGAGAAATCGGACTAAGAGAGATCCGCCGCTTTTAAAAATGGCTTTATTACTATCAATTATCAATGTGTTAAGTGTACCTTTATTCTGTAGTTAACTTCGTAAAGTATTTATTGAATATTTCGTGAAAATTTTGTTAAATAGAACTACTTGTTCACTTAAAACCGTGTGTGTAATACAGCATAATGTATTACTACCTTGTAGTGCCTACTTCACATAAGGTGAATCCGTAGATAAATTCATCTATTCAATCAATATGTATCTGCTGTCTACGGTAAAGCGTTATTCATGTCATACATAACATGCAACTATAGGATTTATAAGGAGAAAATTGTGAAATTACGTAGAACAACATCCGTGAAGGTGCCTGCATTGTACAGTTAGCCGAAAGAAGTCCAAACAAAGGTTACCAGATTTCGAAAACCAGAAAGCATTTTTTTTTCATTTATACTGAAAATAAAACTTCTCTGAAAACCTGTAGTACTTTGACCGCTCGGGCGGGTCACAAAACAGTTACTCACTACGGAAGAGTTAAAAAAGTATAAAAATTTCAATTGCATTAAGGTTTAACGTTTGTGTGGAGTGTCTTGGGGCAAGCTCTATTAAAACCTCATTCTGAGTGCGTCACAAGGTCAAAATACAATTTAATAATAACTTGGCATTATAAATTTACTTCAGTGTGCTGAGCCTAAATATATTACTTGGGATTATGAATTTACTTCACTGTGCTTGGCTTAAATATATTAGATGACACTTAAATATTTCATATTTTCCACCGTCCTGGTCTATTGTTTGTGCTGTCTCTGTTTCCATCTGTACCCTTCGGTTTACCGATTTCTAGGGCCCTATCTGCGTACGTTTATATTTCTTCTCAAGTGTTTTATTTATTTTATTTTGGATGTGGTTTGAAAGGAGGCTAATTGTGGTGGATCCTGTAAAGAAGGGTATATCATTTAGTCTGTGATTGGTGTATGAAAATAATCAATCCACTTTTCGTGACAGATGCCATAGATAATATGCTTATTAGGGATGGGCGTTGAATGGACGGACTAGTTGAAATCAACCGTTGACGTTGCATCGACGCGTCGACGGTTTACGTTCATCGCATGGACTAGTTGAATTCGTAGACGGTGGACGGCGGACGCCGTGGTCAGTGGACGATTCGAGGACTTGAAATTTGAATGCATGCGTAGGACGAGATAGGCTTAATAAGCTATTATCTATTATTTTTTACTTGATTTGTGCGATGTGCACGTGCGACGTTTCGGTGATTTTTGCGCTATATAAAATAAAACAATTCTGTTTAATTATTTTATTTTTTATTGAACTAATATTTTACTGCTTGCACCTGATATTGTTGTGTATACCTACTTCTTTCTTTATTATATATAGAAATAAGTATATAAAACAATATGTAAAAGATATAATGTGCGTAAACAAACAAATAATAAAATATTTCTTTTTACATATAAGTACAAGTGACGGTTTTACTTTCGCCGAAACTATATTCCTTCGAACTTCTTTAAATTTTAAAAATTAACGTAATAAAAATAGCCGTCGAGCAGCGTTGCGCCGAACCGTAGACAGTTGACCATCGTCCCGATGTTCAGATAGAACGTCCGCGACGTCCGCGTAACGAAGTTGACGCGTCAACTAGTTGACGAATTCAACTAGTTGATCGTCTCGTCGATGGATAGACGTGGACAGTCTCGTTTCGTCGACGGTAAATATGTCGACGACCCATCCCTAATGCTTATCTTATTAGAGATGCTGTGTTCTTGAATAATCAGTTCTTTTTGAACTTCCCGTTCACTTTCACCGACGACGCTTCAACAATTATGTTGGGCGCAAAGAAAACAGAAAATAAAAATGAATTATTAACAATCCCTTCTTACTATCGACTCTATATTTTCTGCCATTATAGTTATTGTAATTTCATTTTATACTTACGCAAGAATCCGAACTACATTTTTCCATGTTTGCAAATAAATACAAACTTGTCCATTTTCAAGAATGAAATTTTGACAGAGGCCGTACCAAAATTGGCGTTAAGCAATAACTATTTACTTTTCAAATCTCTCTAGAATACACGATTCTTCAACTGAGCCATCGCCCTCCTCTGGACAGCAGCCGAAATTGCTGAGTAGCGCTGAAAATAATAAGTTTTCGTGTTTGCAGTGCAATTATTCTTGCTATCGGAAGTCATGCTCTTACGCACTCTGAAGAAAAACTGTTTTAATGTTCGCAGTGCAATTATTCTTGCAATCATAAGTCAACTTTAAACGTACATTTGCTTAACCACACTGGAAAAAAACTTTTTTCGTGTTCGCAGTGTAACTATTCATCCAATAAAAAATTATACTTTCAAAAACATACTCTTTCGCACTCTGGTGGAAAACTATTTTCATGTTCGCAGTGCAATTATTCCTGCAATTTTAAATCAGACATAAAAAAACATACTCTTTCGCACTCTGATGAAAAATTATTTTCATGTTCGCAGTGCAATTATTTTTGCAATCGGAAGTCAAATTTAAGAGTACGTGTCCTCAATCACATTGGAAAAAAACTGTTTTCATGTTCGCTGTGCATTTATTCATGCAATTCAAAATCAAAATTAAAATGACATACTCTTACGCACTCTGGTGAAAATCCGTTTTCTTGTACGCAGTGCAATTATTCTTGCATTCAAAAGTCAAGTTTAAGAGTACATGTCCTAAACCATACTGGAAACAAGCTGTTATCATGTTCGCAGTGCGATTATTCATGCAATTCAAAATCAAATTTAAAAAGACATTCTCTTACGCACTCTAGACAAAAATTGTTTTCATGTTCGCAGTGCAATTATTCATGCAATACAATATCATATTTAAAAATACATACTTTTTCGCACTCTGGTGAAAAACTGTTTTCATGTTTGCAATGCGTTTATTCATGCAATAACATATCATATTTAAAAATTCATACTCTTTCGCACTCTGGTGAAAAACTGTTTTCATGTTTGCAGTGCGATTATTCATGCAATAAAAAATCACTATTAAAAATACATAGTCTTACACACTCTGGTGAAAAACTATTTTCATGTTCGCAGTGCAATTATTCATGCAATACAAAATCACGCTTAAAAGTACATAGTTTTAGGCACTCTAGTGAAAAATCGTTTTCATGTTCGCAGTGCAATTATTCATGCAATACAAAATCACACTTAAAAATTCATAGTTTTTCGCACTTTAGAGAAAAACAGTTTTCATGTTTGCATTGCAATTATTCATGCAATACAAAGTCACACTTGAAAAGACGTAGTTTTACGCACTCTAGTGAAACACGGTTTTCATGTTCGCAGTGCAGTTATTCATGCAATACAAAATCACACTTGAAAAGACATAGTTTTACGCACTCTAGTGAAAAACCGTTTTCATGTTCGCAGTGCAATTATTCTTGTAATCGAAAGTCTAATTTAAATGTACATGTGCTTAACCACACCGCGAAAAAGCTTTTTTCTTGTTCGCAGTGTAATTATTCATGCAATACAAAATCATACTTAAAGAGACATAGCTTTACGCACTCTGGTGAAAAACCGTTTTCATGTTCGCAGTGCAATTATTCTTGCAATCAAAAGTCAAATTTAAAAATACATGTGCTTACCCACACTGGAAACAAAGTTTTTTTTGTTCACAGTGCAATTATTCTTGCAATCATAAGTCGAGTTTAAAAGTACATGTGCTCAAACACACCGGATAAAATCTTTTTTCATGTTCATGAAACAACTATTTCCCATGCCAAACTCTTATGCTTTGGCTCATATTATAGGTAGTAAAATGTCTGAAAAAATGTTACAATATATAATCAATTTATTATGAAAAAAAAACATGTATCTACTGTGTAAATAAATAAATAAAATATATTTTTATTTACTCTAATTTTTAACGAACAATCTGTATATTGGAAAAAACTTATAGATCACAAGAACATTGTATATATTTTTAAATATTAGTAAATTTTCAAAAAAAAAACTGTTTACTTATTTCGATTTTAATTGTATGCTTATCAACGTATTCAAGTCTACGGAGGGTATATAAATAATTAAAACAAAACTTTTTAACGAAATAATATTTTGAATGTGACTTTATTTTACTGTACAAACATATATGGTAAGTTCTTGACGGGAACACGCAAAAATAGCGGGCGATTCCACCGTCCTATGGTCACAGTTCAACCTGATGGAACCGATATCGCAGATTCTCAGATGAAAACAAGTTCGTATAAAATTTCTCTGAGAATCTCAGAGCGGTCCACGATTAAAGCAGGAGTCGAGTAGGAGAGAAGAGAAAGTCCCAAGTAGATCTGGAGGCGGGCGCAGGTGGAGCAGAACAGGATTCTGACCGCCTGTGTCACGCAATTTATTCAAAATATTTTTCAGGGCGCGCACGCCCAGGCGCATTTGCATCAACCAGTCAGAGGGCGGCATTTCGGGAACCGACCTCTGTCTGTCGGCGAGATCACTACTCATAATTCTGGTCGCAGCTCTATGAGCAGTGGTCCCGCTCTATTGGTTTCATAACCTTTTCAATATTTTTTTCATACTTATCTTTCGTAATATATTTATTTTTATTTTATTAAATTAAAAACATGGACCATCCGTGACGAAATAATCAGTTAAAAGTGTCGCTCGCTAAGCTTGGTACAATAATTTCGTATATTTTGGTCTCTCTGGCAAGCCTGGCTACACAAATTCATAGTATTTCACAATTAAAATTCATACAAAGCAATTACCGAAGGCATTTTTCAATTAACATAACATCAAAAATACACAAGGAAATTTACATCAGTTATTCTTTCAATAAAACTGCGTCGAGTGCGCTGGGCATACCCAAAGGGTTTTATTTATTAGTGCCCCTCTGCGCGCTCGCGCTCACAATTCCGCATGATTTAAGTATAATATCAATTTTACAGCAAATAATAAAAATAACTTTTTCATGTACTTTTTTATAAGGGCCCTATCCTAGGCAGGTTGGTGAAAAAAAGGCACTTTTCAGGGCTGCCGGTTTTTGTCCGACACATGGTATAAACATTAATTAAAATACGTGACTAAATCATTTTTATTTATTTATTCCTGGGTAACACCGGCTTGTCCGATAAGTCCGTTATAGCGGCCCTCGAGTCCGGTGGGTTTCCAGGCGAGGAGCTCCGGGTCCGATTTCCACTGGGGTCACAATACAGCTGTGTGATTATATTGGTCGTAAATGTTTTTCTTTGTATTTCGCTACAGAAACAGGGTTTTAAATTGGTCCTACCGTATCAGAAAAAGTGGATTGCTCTAAAAATGGATCATAAATGTTAATCAATTAATTAATGAGACTAACAGATAAGGTCGATATATTCACGGAAATATACAAGACTTCTATAGCGTAATTGGATAACGCGCCTGCCCCGGAAAGAAGGAGATCCGTGGTTCGAATCCCGGTAGCAGCCAAATATTTTTTCGTGGATTTGATTTTTCTGTATGTCTTTTTAATTGATTAATTAATTTGTTTTTAAATTTCTCAGAACACTGTTCTGAAAAAATGCAATTTCCCAATAAGAATGTGCTCTTGAATATAATAGTGAATTGTTAATTTTAAATAAACAATTGGATGATTGAAAAAAGACGTTTTTTGAATGAAGTGCTTTTGATTTTTCTCTTTTTCAAATCAAGTTTTTGACCAATAATCTAGGTATAGACTCGACTATAATTCAAACTTGGTTATAGTGTCCCAGATGGACACTATTTAATCATGAGACTTCAAATTACCTGATTTTCCTGTCTACACGCAGAGCGTTTGCGTGCCGTGATTTGCTGTCTCTTTCAATGCAATATTTGTTACATATGAAGGCCGGCTAGTATGGGAATAACGTGTCTATATTATACGTCAATGGGCACAACCATTATCTTCAGAGGCAATATTAGAACTGAATTTCTATTTCGTTCGAACTGAATTCGAACTGGAGATGATGGGTGTGCCTATCGAAAGGGCTCAGATCAGTGAAATAAAACGTTTATTGCCTTAATCATGAACTTCCACACTGTAAATGAAACCGCTTAATTTAATAAAATAATCCAATATGATCTCAATCGCGTATCGGTCTACTGTACTTTAATCCCCAAATATAGTCCTTTCCATTGATAATTGGCTATAGTTAGGCATATTTAGGAAACACCGAATTTTTTCATTTTTTCCCTGGCGTAATAAAGGATCCTGATTTCATAAATGAAGTCAAATTTAGGCACAAGTGAATTTAAAAGCAGTGACTTTAGGTTAAACAAAGATACATTTTTGACACTTGAGGCCATATGCCCATAGAAAATAGATGTTTCTACTAAGGATGGGCGTTGAATGGACGGACTAGTTGAAATCAACCGTTGACGTTGCATCGACGCGTCGACCGTTTACGTTTATCGCATGGACTAGTTGAATTCGTAGACGGTGGACAGCGGACGCCGTGGTCGGTGGACGATTCGAGATTAACGCAATGCAAAGCAACGAGCGAGAGCAAGACAAAACGTCTCCGTTTATTTCTCTCGCTGTCGACTTGTAGATGCCATAGACGTCATAGACGGCTCGACGGGTAATTTCATTTCAACTCTAAAGTACACTACCATAGAGTGCAGATCTGTGTACACGAACTATGACTAGAGATTTGAAATTTGAATACATGCGTAGCGCGAGATAGGCTTAATAAGCTATTATCTATTATTTTTTACTTGATTTTTTGTGATGTCACGTGCGACGATTCGGTGAATTCCCAATTTTACGCCGTATAAAATAAAACAATTCTGTTTAATTATTTTATTTTTTATTGAACTATTATTAATTAATAGGCCGGCTAGATATTTTTCTAAAATCAATATTTTATTCGATCGATCTCGACTTCTTATATATTTACCTGAAAAGGGATGCTAAAATTTAATTATTGTGTTATTTCCTTACTTTTCAACTTTAGCATATAAATGATAAACAACTTGTAGGGAATAAAAATTTCTATACCTAACTATGGTCCTTATTCAGGAGTCCAACATTAATTATTGTATATGTAATATAATCTTGAATTTAGGTTTAATTAATTTTTATTATAAATTCCCTATTTTCAACTTTGTAGATAAAAAAAATAAATCTATTATAATTTTGTTTACACCACTTTTTATTGGTTTTTTACATGTTTCGGGAACAATGTTCCTTTTCTCAAATTGAGCCTTAAACTAAAGTTGACAAATAATACAGATATATTTATTTATTAATAATGTCACCACAAAGTGAAAGTCTGACTTTGAAAGATGTATTCTTCAATAAATTTCTAGATAACATCTCAAATGTAAAGTATTTTTAAATTATGTATTTATTTATAAATTTATAGATAATAAATAAATGTAAAGGTTTTTATCATTTTATTTAACTTGTATTGAAACGAATGAATTTTTCGTAATCGATTTGAGTTAGTGTAGTGATAGTCCAACGTTTTACAAAAAATAATACTCATAATCAAGGCAGGAATATAGTCCTGCTAGGTTATTATTGTTTTACAAATAACCCTGTACACATGTAATAATGTGTATCTAATATATTTTTTTATACACAAATTGCTTTGTACTTTATATTTTTAATTTTTATACTCATATTTTAATGCTTATACCCGATACTTTCACTGCTTATATATGTAGTTTATATTTATATTTTACTGCTTACACCTGATATTGTTGTGTATACCTACTTCTTTCTTTATTATATATAGAAAGAATTATATAAAACAATATGTAAAAGCCTATAAACAAATAAATAATAAAATATTTCTTTTTACATATAAGCACAAGTAGCGGTTTTACTTTCCCCGAAACTATATTCCTTCGAACTTCTTTAAATTTTAAAAATTAACGTAATAAAAATAACCAACGTTTGTGCCGTCGAGCAGCGTCGCGTCAAACCGTAGACAGTTGACTATCGTCCCGATGTTTAGATAAACGTCCGCGACGTCCGCGTAACGAAGTTGACGCGTCAACTAGTTGACGAATTCAACTAGTTGATCGTCTCGTCGATGGATGGACGTGGACGGTCTCGTTTCGTCGACGGTAAATACGTCGACGACCCATCCCTAGTTTCTACTGCCTTATTCATAGAAAATACCAAATCACGTTTACTATAAGAGGGCCCATTCATTATTTTTCGTGTCACCCTAGTGCGGCTGACTGCTATGTAGGATAGAGAATGCCCCGCTTTAGCTGAAAAAAAAATTGAATTCGGAGATTATTGTTTCGAAGAATATTATTTGAAGTCTTTTTGAAAATCGCTTTTGACAATCGAATTTAGGCAATATCTGAGAAAAAATGTGTAAATCATAGATAACATACGACGTTTACATACATGGTTTACATGACAAATTTATATTTATAGACGAAAGAAATATGATGAACTAGCTGTTCGTTCCCGTCGTTGCACGGTTTAAGATTAAGTTGTAAATAAATTTGTGGGCGGAAACAATGATTCTATTCGAAGGGCATAGATATGCGTCGAAAATATATCAGGTGGTGGGGAAAGGGTAAAAGGGGAAGGAGCAAATGTCATTTATATTACCCGCCGGGTCCCAAAGCATAAGAATGCAAAATTTGAATCGATTCGGACAAACGGTGTGGATTTATATAGAAAACAGACATACATTGAGTTTTATAGGTATAGATAAGAATCAGCTGATATTGCGTAATTACTTAGGAATCGCCACATCGTACTTAATCTCGCTCAATACTTTATATGTCTACAGGTAGTACCATCTCCGCTCGATCACTAATGCATTATATTATTAAAGAAAACTGTTTGTTTAAAACAACCGATAACTTTTCGGATAGCTCGCCCTTAGATTCAAGAAATCTGTCCCCGTTCCAAGTCTTATTATACACGATAACCATTAACGCCCTTCTACTCTCCAGATATCGGTCGTTATCCAAAGTTTTAGGCTTGTAAAGTTTATTCGGAATATAAACGCATATACCGAACCTTTTCTCAGATTCCCGCACATCTTTATTTATTTATTTACTTTTCTACGCCCATTACAGGCTTTTACATAAAAAATATTACATAAAATCAAAAAGTATATACATTAAACAATACCGGAAATAAGCAGTAAAATATAAAATATATGAATATAAAGTACATGTATAAAAAGCAATAAAAGGTATATGAAGTGAAAGTATCAGGTATAAGCATTAAAATATGAGTATAAAAATTAAAATAAAAAACATAATATAAGCATTAAAATATGAGTGTAAAAATTAAAAATTTAAATTTAAAATATAAAAATACAAAATACGGAGTAGTAATGTGTATACAAAAATATATATTACACATTATTACATGTTAACAGCAGTTAGTATGAAATAATTGTCCCTTTAAGTATAAACTTTATTTTCATTAGAATGTCATTGAAAACGTCAACCGTATAACGAAATTCACTACCAGTCTTTAATATTCTGCTAAATACAGTATTTAATTGATAATTATTAATGAAATTCTGGCGATGAAATGTTACAGTTTGTCGAGTTCTATGTAAGGACAGGATATTATAATTGATACACGCTACAAGGTCAGGGCTGTCCAATATATTATTTAGAATTTTGTAAAGAAGAACTATATCACAAATTTTTCTTCTATCATATAAGGTGAGTAATTTCAGTCTCTTCAATAGGTTATTGTATTCTTTGTTTTGTATTGGTATGAAATCTGCTATTATATTCTCTTTGTTCCGACGAGACGACGTCTTCGAAAGTATGAAAATATTGCCGATCTAAAAAAAAAATTCCCGTAAACAAATTTACTGTAAATATCTCGCTGCTTCAAAAAGAGTCGGTAAATCTTTTATTGCACCGTCCCCAAATTATTTTCGTTGGGGAATTCTTTCTCGCAAGAGTCTAAAAAGGATGTCCATGGGTCCATTCGTAAACTGCAATTACCCTCGGATAGGTTCTCTAAGCGGCACATCCGCGGTCGCCAGATTCAAAGCAAACATATCAGGTGCGTGTCTCTGCGATGGCCGTATTTCATAATCCTTGTGAGAAGGCGGCTTCAAGTTCCCGGGAAAGGTTCGCATTCATTGTATTCCAAAGGAAAGGGGGTTGTCCGTTACACGGCCGTGCCATCAGCCTGCTGCCCGCCGGGCTCGGGGCCATGAAGCCATTTCAATTCTTTTAGCACGTTTCTCCGAGCGCCACAAACTAAATATAACTTTGAAACGATATCCTAATTTATTTTATAGGTAGCCCTGAGCTTTCCGACTTGGCCTCTATTTATTTTTATCACGGTCTCAGGGCCGACCCTGCATAGCGACCATCTGCTAGAGCTATCTCTGAGACCCGGATTGTCATGTTTCATCGTTGGTATTGTGAAAATTATGCAGTCTGATAGTGATAACTATGTCAACTTACAGAATATTAAATTGGAGAATTGGTTAGACGTCACATTTTTAGAAGACCTACCTATCGATTATTTAATTCGATAATTCGTCTATGCCCCGCTCGTGTCTATGGTCCACGCCATTTGACAATCGCCATTTGCCTGTCGGGCCTCGTGTAGTCCGGAACGTAGTAGTACCATGAGCCGCGCTGCCCAAGATGTTCTTGCCGTGAAGCCCGAGCCAGGGTCTGCAGCCGGGAGCGGCGATGAAGGAGCGCCCTACACGGACATGGACGTGTGGCTCCCCGACATCAAGCAGGAGTGCTCCAGGAAGGCCGACCAGCGCGCCGGTGAGGAGTTGCTTCATTATTGATCCATTCTCAGTGACGAGGAATGCGCGCACCTGATGTGACCATTAAAGTTGTAGTTTTAGAGGCTTTGTTTGGATATATATTGTTATGATATAAGTTGAATGGCCTGGTCTCAAGTAATGGAAAAGCTATATTTAGGCAAAAGTTTCAAATTTTTCACTGTCATTTAATTCACTCTTATACTATCTTTTGTTGTGATATATATGTAGCAAATTCGGAGATTCTTATCAAAGGCGCGTTTTATGAAAAATCTTTCATTTATCATCGAAAACATCCAAAAACTCTTCATCGTCATGCATATACCCGAGACTAATTGATTCGTACAAATAAACCTTACTTACCTAAATGTTTCTCACCTAAATGAACCCAACTAACCATCAAATAAAAAGTGTCGTAATATACTCACACATTCAGAGCGAGCTAAAACTTTTCATCATCAGCGATTAATTTGAATTATTTCTAGGAGTCGGGACACTCGAACTACCGACAATCAATCTTTTACAAAATTATAAAGTGTTCATTATGTTTCTCTGTTATCTATGGTTTTCGTAACCTGATTAATCCATAGATTAAAGGTGTCAGACGTTAAAATATGTAGAGAAATTTGGGAATTAAAAAAGAACTTAATGCTTGACGCTATTTATTTTTGAAATCATTTTTTCATTTTTGAAATCAATGCTATTTTTTTGGCATCAAACAAACTCCCGAAAAGATCCGGCCCGAAACCATATAACACATATTTCGAACTTCCAAAAGTAGTGCACATTAGTGTGTCAGATGTTGTAGATAAATATAGAGATGTGCCATTCATTATTGAACAATTCATCGCTCAAAATTTATTAACTGTTTATTTCGCTACATCAACTGTCCATCAGTTCTGAATGAAAATCAAAACCCAATAAAAATATATGTTTTATCAAATTTCCGGAAATAAAAATTTGCTTCACTCCAAATAAATAGTGGGAAGTACGGCGCAATAAGGAGCATGTGACCGGCTTGGTGCAACTACAGCTCGCGGTGACACGGAGCCGAGCCCAGGAGACAGGCAACTCTCCGGCTTAGTTGAGCCCGATTATTGTTTTTGATTCCAGAAGTAGTTTCCAGCAATGAGGGTTGGGGAAGTGCGCAGGGAGGTGATGAGGGGTCTGCAGCCGAGATGGGTGATGAAGGAGCGTCCTACACTGAAATAGACATATCACATCCTGACATCAAGCAGGAGTGCTCCAGGAGGGCCGACCAGCGCAATGGTAAGAAGTTGATTCCTTAGGATTATTTATCCAAAAAGTAGATCCCGCCCTCCGTGTGGCCGTTACAGGATGATGTACAGGTATATAGAATAGGTCGATATTTTCTTCTATGAAAATGTAATACCAAGCTTCCACATTCATTCGCCATTTCCCTGGTTTTCGTAATCACCTATCGCCGATCGAAATGCTGAAATGTCATTGGTCGGAATCGGTGCTTGAAGTGTTGGCGCCAATGATTTAACAAGGTTTTGACAGTTACGAGAACCTTGCCAGTTAGGGCCGGTTGTTCGATTAAAGTAAGCGTTCTTTTAAAACATAGATTTTTACGTTCTCCACCAATCAGACGATCCCTTTTGATGTTAACCATAGTTAAGCGTCACTTGATGTTAATCATGTCACACGTTAAAATTTTGGACTACGGAAAATGAATCCTTTTGAAATGACCGAAGATGTTTATGTTCTATGGTTTGCGTAACCTGATGTTAACCATAGATTAAACGTCACCTGATGTTAACCATTGTTAAGCGTAACTTTATTTTAATCATGTCAGACGTTAAAATGTATGGTGAAATATGGAAATTTTAAAGTAAATGCTTTTTTAATAGGTACCTAATGCTATTCGATAGTACGTTATTTTTGAAATCAGTGCCTTCAACTTACCACTGACCAAATCCTCAAATACAACCGGATCTTAACTATGCACTAAAATTAGGCAAAAGTCTGAATTCTAAGGCCGGCGCCACAATGTACGGATCTTCCGTCGCGTCTACTCGGCAAAGCAAATGCGCAACCGCGCAGTGTATGATAAGGGCATATTGTATGGAATGAAATGTAGCGGCGTTCCGCGACGGAAGAGACATGCGCTTAAACACAACGAAGAAAAACCATTTTCATGTTCATATTGCAATTATTCGTGCAATCATATATCTAGCTTACAAGTACGTAAGTAATATTTCTCCGAGTTCACATTCCGCACATATTCTATGAAAGTGGCTTCCTTAAATCCAATACCGACAATACGAGTACCAAGTGAATTGTTGAACGTTTCTAACATTTAAAGATGCACATTCATAGATAATTTGGCATTTTGCTAAAAATATTCTTCAAATAAGTATACTTGAGAATAGGCGGAGCATTTAGTGCCCTTATAGGAGAATAGTTCACGCAATAAGTAGCAGTCTGCCTGGTACAGGTTATTATACGATGACCTGCTTTGTGCGAGTACAGCCCGAGGAGACGTGGAGCCGAGCCCGGGAGACAGCTAACTCTCCAGCTCTGTTGAACCTAATTATTGGTTTTGCTTCCAGAAGTAGGTTCCGGCAATGCGGTCTGGGGAAGTGCGCAGGGAGGTGATGTGCAGATAGGTGAAGAGTCTGCAGCCGAGAGCGGCGGTGAAGGAGCGCCCTACACTGATGTGGACATATCGTATCCTGACATAAAGCAGGAGTGCTCGGAGTACTCCAGGAGGGCCGACCAATGTAATGGTGAGCAGTTGTTTCCCTTGGATTATTATACCAAATAGTAGATTCCGCCCTCCGTAACGGGATGATGTATGGGTATTCTGGTGGGTTGTTCGAACCCCAGATTAAATGCCTACACCAGATTTCATTGTTAAGTTCACTCAAGAACTCATGATAGATAAATCTACAATGTTACTTACTTGAACTAAGGCGCTCTCAGCTTACGAGGGACATCCATAGGGTAAAAAATTAGGAACTCTTCCTGTGAATTGATCTAGTATATTCCACTAAAATAAAATCCGAAGTTAAGTAAATGTCAGTTAGTAAAAATTTGTTATTTATTTATTTTGATGGTTCACGAACAATGAAAAACACACAACATAATATGGATAATACAGTTATAATTCAATTAGTTTAAATGCTTTTCATCACTTAAATGTGAACACGGCTAACATAGAGATAAAATAAAGGCTAAAATATATACAGGAAAGAACAGAAAAAAGTGATGTTATAGAGTGACGTTGAATAAAGAGACTTAACAGCTAATTTCATAAGTTTGGTAATAGTTCTCTTATATTCGTGGAAGATATCATGGAATATGTCAATGAGGACGTTATGGTTATTTTCTATTTTGTTGTATGACCTCAACATTCTAGATAAATAATTAAAGTGGGCCATATTGTTATTGCAAGTTGAAACGTATTATATGTCCTAAGTCGGCGACTAGGAACATTCAAAGTTATGTTTTCTATACAAAATTCTGAATCAATATTGCCATGTATTATATTATATAGGTACATTAACTCAGCAATTAGTCTTCTATCTTCCAATTTGTCTACATGAAAATTTTCTAAGCGCTGTTGATAAGATACTAATGTCCTGCCCAGATTACACTTAAATGTAAGCATGCGAAGAAATTTTTGCTGTATAGATTCTATCATATTTTTGTGAGTTATATAATGAGGTGACCAAATGACACAACCAAATTCCAAATTGCTACGAACCAATGAATTATATAAACATATTAATAATGATGGTTTCTTGAATGGTTTTATGAAGCCTAATATTTTTAGAGATTTTTCTTTGATATTATTAAGGTGATAAGTGAACGTGATGCGTGAATCAATTCGTAATTCGAATTCGTAACGTAATTCCAAGATCTCGTATAGTTTGAACAGAATTAAGCCCAATACCATTAATAGAGTATTCTACATTATTTATAATTCTGTTTCTCGTAAAACAGATCCAAAAACATTTTTGTATATTTAAGTGCATATCGTTCAAATCACACCAGTTACTTAGGATTTCAGGATCTTTTTGGAGTTCTTGATGGTCAGTTGTTGTGTTGATCTTGTGAAAAATTTTAAGGTCATCTGCATACAAAAGAAAATTACATTCTAGTAGGGGTCCAAGAGTAATAGTTTGTTATACTGAAATATACATTGAAAGAGTACCAAGATCCCACCAAAGAAATTATTAAAATGTGTAACCATTCATCGAATTAGGTGAGTTTTTGGGACATTATTTTCTAGTTGCTGAGCATGCCAGCACTTCCCGCGCGACCTTACACAGCGCATTCCCGCCTCTAGATCCTGCAGAGTTACTTGTTTCAGTATTATGCGGCGGGTAGAATATGGTGGATAGCCAGTACGGAGTGCGGTGCCGACTAATGAATACATATTTTTTTATTCGTGCAAGCAAACATACCGTACGTTTGAACGGGGGCCGTATAATGTGAACCCCAGGCAGCGAAAAAACATTTTATTTCTTTTTTTCTCCACTTTCTCTTTTCTCATTTCAGCTCGATGCATTTAGTCCAGCGATATTCCAACATTCTTATATTTCGTTATTAACAAATAAACACAAACTTGCCAAACAAACGTAATGCTCCTCAATAATATGTCTTAAGTTTTAAACTCAATCGTCTTTCGAAAGATGGCAGTAAAGATGTTACAAATATTTTGAATCAATTGCGCCATCAGTCGTTAAACACGGATACTTATCCGGATTCTAGATGACAATATTGTTTGAACTTCATCTTCATAACTATTTAGCACTGCATTAAAAAATAAAATCATATTTTTTATACCAAAATATTTACATTGCAGATCTCTTGAGAATACAATATTCTCTTTCGGAAAATTCTACTGTGTTTTCGCCTGCCCCTGGAGACCAGCCAGACTTGTCAAGCAGGTGCACACTTGCCCCAGCTCCTAAGGTATTTTCATGTGCTCATTGCCCGTTCACGAGCAAGCAGAAAGCTTCCTTAAGGAATCACGAGATCTCACACACTGGAAAGAAATTATTTTCATGTTTGCAGTGCGATTATTCATGCAATCAGAAGTCAAACTTAAAAAGACATGCTCTTACGCACACTGGAGAAAAATTGTTTTCATGTTCGCAGTGCGATTATTCTTGCAGTCAGAAGTCACACTTAAAAACACATGCTCTTACGCACACTGGAGAAAAAATGTTTTCATGTTCGGAGTGCGATTATTCTTGCAATTGGAAGTCGTACTTAAAAACACATGCTCTTACGCACTCTGGAGACAAATTGTTTTCATGTTCGGAGTGCGATTATTCTTGCAATTGGAAGTCGTACTTAAAAACACATGCTCTTACGCACTCTGGAGAAAAATTGTTTTCATGTTCGCAGTGCGATTATTCTTGCAGTCATAAGTCAAGCTTGAAAAGACATGCTCTTACGCACACTGGAGAAAAATCGTTTTCATGTTTGCAGTGTGATTATTCATGCAATCAGAAGTCAAACTTAAAAAAACATGCTCTTACGCACACTGGAGAAAAAATGTTTTCATGTTGGCAGTGCGATTATTCATGCAATCGGAAGTCATACTTAAAAACACATGCTCTTACGCACACTGGAGAAAAAATGTTTTCATGTTCGGAATGCGATTATTCTTGCAATCGGAAGACATACTTAAAAACACATGCTCTTACGCACTCTGGAGAAAAATTGTTTTCATGTTCGGAGTGCAATTATTCTTGCAATTGGAAGTCGTACTTAAAAACACATGCTCTTACGCACTCTGGAGAAAAATTGTTTTCATGTTCGCAGTGCGATTATTCTTGCAGTCAGAAGTCAAGCTTAAAAAGACATGCTCTTACGCACACTGGAGAAAAATCGTTTTCATGTTTGCAGTGCGATTATTCATGCAATCAGAAGTCAAACTTAAAAAGACATGCTCTTACGCACACTGGAGAAAAATTATTTTCATGTTCGCAGTGCGATTATTCTTTCAATCAGAAGTCTAACTTAAAAAGACATGCTCTTGCGCATAATAGGAAATAACTGTTTTTATGTTTGCAGTGCAATTATTCGTGCATTCATAAATCTAGCTTACAAGTGCATGTGCTGAGCAAACTGGTGAAATATCTATTTTTATGATCACGTTGTAATTACTTGAGCAGTATTAAAGCTCACTTTGAACTCCATGTACTGTCATACACCAGGTAAGAAAAAGGGTTTATATATAAATTAATTTTTCAATCCTAAGTCATATTTAAAAGGTATGCTCAGACGCACTTTGGCGAATAACTGTTTTCATGATCATGTGGGGTTATTCGTGTAGTCGTTAAACACATTTATCAGTAAATGTGCTTTCAGACACTTGAAAAACTTTTTCTTGTTCACAGTGTACCTTATACGTGCAATCAAAACTACAAGCGCAATCCATCGTAGGTTTTTAATTTTAATTTTTAATGAATAAATCGGAAAAACATTAAAAAAGTTTTTATAACAATTATTTATAAGAACATAGTAGATATGTTTGTTATTGTAAAAAATATTTTTTCATTTCTTCTACTTCTATGAGTATATATTAAAAAAGTATATATAAGAAATTAAACAAACTTAGATTTGTTTATATTGATGAGCACGCATCTTTTTGAGCTGAAGACATGCACGAACACGATCGATTTTCTAAAAGACGACGGCTATTCATAATTAAAATTCACAAATTTTATCACAAAACAAAAAATAAACTTAACTTAAAACTTGTGCAACACGGGTTACTAATTATATGCAATATAATACTTAAGCACCTCCGTCATAGCCACGTCACGTCTCCTCTCCATGCATCCCCAGCCGCTGGTGATGGCGCCATGGAGGCCTCCTTGTCATGGTATATTTAAAAAAATACGTAAATCTGGATTATATCGTAATCATTTTGTATTCACGAATGAATTAGGTGACAGAAAACATTTTCAACTGCCAAATCTTTTAAATCTGCGACGCAAATTTATTTTAAAAATTGCATTTATACTGGGAAAAACCAGCTTAAACTGGTTTAGACCAGCCTTCGTATATAGGTCAAACGACACTTGAACCTAAGTGACGTCGATTCATTGCGCCCACGAACTGGATAGATGGTCCCTTTCTACAAGATGGATCACAAAGGGTCCCCAATTAGCAATTGATTGTAGTTTAGTATCACTGTCGTCTCACACATATGTCACTGTTTCATATACGTGTCGTTGTAAGTGTGCTATAAGATTCCTAAAATTATCCTCGCCGCGAGGTATTCTTCTGCCTCGGCGCTTCGTCTTTCTACGGTGGTACGATAAACATGTGTTTTTCAACGACCGAGTTTAGTTTCTTCTACACCTACTTTGTATTGAATAACTAATAAATTCAGTAGAGAAAGAATTAGGTTTTAACTATTAATTGAAGTATGTATATTCAAACAGTGAGTTGTTTTAATGAATAACCTTTGTTGATCTAATATCAATAATACCAGAGTTGTTTAAACTTTATGTTGGAACTATAAAAATAATCTTTTTGTGTAAAGTGAATTGACATTATTGTCCTGTATATATTGGACTGATCTAATAATATTTAAAAGAACTGTGAAAATTGTGGAAACCTTTATACGATTTTTTGATTCATCCACCACCAACCCACATCAACAAAAATAAGACCCAAAATCTACCCTGGTCATTTGGGTCTTCCCCTTGAAGAAACTACGCAAATGTCCAGGTATATAATAAGATCATATAAGTGTCCTCTTAATAACTGAGAACTTCGTACAGCCAAAATAATGAATTTTAATATTTGTTGATTTTTGACCAGACCTTATTTTCGTATAATACTTTTTTCATATACTGCAGCATATCAATAAGTGTTCTTCGTAAACTTAATCAACCAAAAACTTAAATTCATGTACCCCTTTTGACTATTTACATTTTATTTCTGTTTATCCGAGAGGTCTATGTAGACTCTTTAATTTCATGTATATTATGAAATTAATGTAATTTTTATATGGAGTAAGTTATGTACTTAAAACGATTTGATATCGAAGTTTCCGAGGTCGTTTAGTAGTTGTATTTTGTTATTTGTAACCACTTTTGTATTATTATTAATTTTATATGTTTTACCTATTCGAGATGTCAACTATATTTAAATGTTTACCGGCCTGTTTTTACTTCCTTTCTTTTAACTCGTAGCGTTTGCTTGCTTGACGCAAAAACTTTGGATCGATTTTTAACCCTTTTCCCGTGATCCAATTTAGCAGAAACTTTGCAGACTCGTGGCGACGATAAAAATGATCTAACAAATTTTCGTTAAAAAATTAATAATTATAGTATAATTTTGGATTTTTCAAATTTTTAATGTTCAAATTCATCGTTAAATCTAACCTTATTATCTAACGTTAATTCTACCTTTCTACCGTCTTGAACGTGGCGACGTCCTGGTCCGGCGACGCGACGCTGTACGCATCACGGAGCGACGTCGCCGCGCGATTCCCTCGCGCTTCTGCTCCAGCGACGCCGAAGGTGACGCATGGCGTGAGGCCCATCTCACGCTGGTCTCCTTCTGCGCTGGCGGCGGGCTGGTTATCGCCCTGATAACCAGCTGACCATCTCCAATGGTCTTCGGCTCCGCCCTTGTCCTCTTCTTTTGTCCGTAACAGCGGCCACGTCAGGCTACATCAATCCACCTGACGCCGCTGTTAGTGGACTTCAGGCGTCCTCCTCAGCCTGCTTGACTGTCGCCTTGACAGTCAAGATCACGTCAGACCACCCGGCTCTCCAGGGAGTCTTCTTCCTCCGCTGGGGCTTCTCGGCGTGGTCCTCTCGACTGTCGCTCTGACTAGCCGAGATCTCTTACCTCTTCCTTCTCGGCACTCCTTCCGCGGTTCACTTAATTGATGGTCGGCCGACAGCCATCTCTCACTGCCGGCCGACGCCGTATTTCACATCACAATTCCACTTCCAACTAGCTACTGTCTCACTACGGTCCGTGCTAACTACTCCCAACTGCTTGCAAGCCCCAACTGCCTGTGGGAGTGGCCACGCAGGGTTTTTATACATTTCAGCGTTTTGGCCACTTCCCTCCTGTCCAACCCTTAATTCTTATTCGTTAGGCCTAATTTTTGGTAACGCCTCTTAATATTATTTTACTTAATTAGCAAGAAATAATCATTTTAAAATTACTACAATTTATAAATAATTTTTACATAAAATTAATTACATTAACAATTAATTTATCAACACACAACATCAAATTATTATTAATATACCTAACATACAAGTACATACATATACACTATGTAATTAACAATACAATTACCTAATTCTATACGATAAAATACAACTTAGCATATCTTATTTTTAAACTTATTTTCGGTGGTCACCCAAACTATGATATTAATATAACTAGATTAAATACTATTGATTGATAATTTTATAATTATGTACATTTAAAATTGATAAAAGAATCCTAATCATTGTCTACCTATATCTACCTATAATTATATATTAAAATATCGAAATCCAGCTAACTTTATTATCTGCTGCTCTTATATACATGTTTTTATTAATTATTATAATAATAAAAACAATAGATGGAATGCGCGTCTGGGCACATATGGCTTTTGGACCACCCCGGCTGGGGCTATATAATTTATTACCGTTCAAGAATATACGGAAGCAAAGCGAGATTTTTCTACAATGAATGAACGGACTGGCGAACAATGTTAAATGTCGGTTTTAGAAAGTAATAGCTTCCTTAGCACGGATTCGGAGAAAATTTGGTAAAAATCATGTACCCCGTCTCCTTAGAAATTTATGGCTTTGTAGCACATGTGCAGCCACGACCATGAGGGTGTTCTTACGACAAAACCGTTCGCAGAATTACCCTTGGCTTCGAAATCTTACGGAAGAAAAAAAAAACGCAACCACCCAAAAAGAAAGAGAACGAATTTGACGCGTTTTTCACAATAAAAATTAATATGAATACATCAATCATTTTGACTGTCATAAGTATTTACTGCGACCTAAATAGCTATACAGTAACGACACACGCGACCTAAAAAGCTATACAGTAAAGACACGTGCGACCTAAATAGCTATACATTAACATGATACATAGCAAATTTAAGAAAGCACAGATAAGAACCGAAAACTGTAAGGGGCAGCTCAAATATTGCGGGGACATTGCTTATACTATTAAAGGTTGACGCCTGGTCCAGGAATCGAAGATTAGAGATATTACAAAACTCTTCATTTACTTAGAATTATTATTTAGAAATGATTTTATTTTCATTAAGGTAAATTGTAGAAGTCTCACGAAGACTAAGTTATTCATTTGGGAAAAGTGTGTGGAAGTCTTTATCGATTCTGTCTTAAGAACATCCATATATTACCAAATGTTTGAAAGTTGTATATATGTTTTAAAAGAGTTTCTTTCGTATATTCAAATGGACTACTATAGAGACATACATGATCCCTGCCATGATACAGATTGCCCGAATACAAAGATAATACTTAATGATTTAAAGGTTAAGGTAAGCTTTTAAAGAGTAATTTGCAGTACTCTTACTTTTACTTTACTTTAAAAGAGTAATTTCCAGTACAGATTACTTTTAAAGCGTTCTTTTACTTTCAAATCATTATTTATTCAGGCCAAAGTTAGTATACATAGATTTCGCAGCTGCTAATGATAGCTTTATTTTTATAATGTGGAATATTGTGTATTTATTTTGTGTCGCCATATTTTTTTTGCTTCCTTTTTAGACTCTTGGAATATCTCAAAAAATACTTGACCGATTTTGTTCAAACTATACACACATCTTACTTATAACATTTTTTACTATGTAGAGTAGGTACCTACGATTTTTTCGATAATGTGGTCCGTTTACTTATTATAAAACTAAATTTAAAAAAGGAAAAAAATGCAAATTATTTTCAAACTGCTCTCATTTTCACAATAAAAAAATATTCATTTGATACGCTACATTGTAGACATTACATTTTTTAACATATAAATAATTGAAGGCGTCCTTAGAAAAAGGGTCTTTATAGTACATCAGGTCACAAAGTGATGTTATTATTTAAAAATAGTCAGTATGCACCATGTGCGGTATTTTGTAACATGATTTCAACTCAATCTTGCCGAAATTTGACCTCAAAAGTTACAAAGCTAACTTGGAAAAAGAGTCTTTATTCCTCTATATTCATCTGGTAGTAACAAATAACAAAAATCAACAAACAACAAACAAGCAATCCCAGTGACATATAACAAATATTTGTTATATGTTACTGGGATTGCTTGATGACATGAAAATCAAAAAAACATAAATATAAGGCAAGTGAGTTTTAGAAAATGAAAAAATCGGAGATTCTGGTTATTTATTTCACCAAGTGTTTTTCTCTCTCCCGTAAAATTTTGTTTTTGCGTATAATTTTTTTTTTATAGGGATGCTTTCAATTTTTGATTTCAGTCAAACCTTGGCGACATAAGGATCTTCAAGTGCTGTACGCGTCACCTTTGCGCATTTATCTGTACCTGTATAAAACTCAATTTTTTTAATATCCAACATATCTTCTATGGTGTTCATGAAACTTTTCAAGTATTCCGTTCTATAGCTAAAATTTCGCATCAAATACGCCTAAAGAAGCCTCACTTCAAATATACCTTATGATTTAATGTCACACTACATAGAACTACCTATCAGGGTTATCAAAGACACGTTAATAATCTGTAAATTTACTAAAACATTAAAAAAAACTGCCATCTGTCGGTGATCGCTGTTAATTACAACGTTAGTCAGGAAGGTATCTACGTTTAATATCTGCAGCTGTCTTATCGAATTATAGCATAGAGGTCAGCTAGAACAAATAACAAGTGTAGAATTAAATTTCCCACACAAGTGTATCAATATTTAAGAGGGTTTTATTCAATTAAACACTTCTACAGGAGAATTAATAAATTTATTTGAGAAGAACTTTACAGAGCAAAAATCAGAAACACAGTGATGAGGCTTCCGCACGTTCTTAGTATTTATACCTACTCTATATCCTTTGTTTCCAAATGAATATAAACATTATTTATTTCGAAGGGATTTTTATGATGTCAAAATGAACAATTTATGAAATGAAATGACCTAAAGGACTGAATAGGCTAATGGGTGAAGATTCATCTCTTTGTCCTCATATGAAATCCTCCAACCTAGAGACTAACGTAAACAATAAGTTCATTGACCTAAATGGCTAGCCTAAACAAAACAAATATTTGTATCGATATTCTAGTTCAAATAAATGCTAAAATATTCTAGGCATGATATAACAGTAGTTAAATTTCCCACACGGGTGTATTGGTATTTAAAAGGGCTTTACTTCAGTAGAACACTTCTACAGGATAATAAATACATTGATTGAAAAACAACTTAACATGACGAAAATCGAGAACACAGTGACGCATCTCTACCCTTCCATACTATTTATACTCTACATCCTTTGTTACCAAATTAATTTAAATACTACTCGTTTCGATTTTTATTGTGTTAATATAAACAATTAAATGAGTTCATTGACCCGAGAGGCTCAACAGGCTAAAGGGTAAAAATTCATCTCTTTGACTTCAAATACTTCAACCTTGGGACTAATGTAAGCTATACGTTCGTTGACCTGAATGGTTAACCTAAATAAAAAATCGATAAAAATCTATTTCAAATAAATGTTAGGTATATATTAAAATAAATGCTAAATATGGAAATGGTAGCGGGGTTATAACAAGTGCAAATTAAATTGTCCACTCGGGTGTATTGGTATTTAAAAAGGTTGTACTAATCACTTGTACAAGAAAATAAATAAATAAATTTAGGAAGAACTAAAAGGATAAAAATTGAGAACAGAGTGATGTATATCTTCCTCCCCCTCGTACTTTTTATATACTTAATCCCTTGTTTCTAAATTCATATAAACTTTATTTGTTAGGAAGGGACATTATAAATAATTTTATTAGTTCATTTACCTGGAGGGCTAAACGGTGGATATTTTAGTATCATTTTAAAAAAAATAAATTAAATGAGACATTAACACGAGTGTAGTAGATGAAATAAGAGATCTAGGCGTAATTATTGACAAAAAGTTTTCTTTAGTCCCCCATATCAACTCGACAGTTGATAGAGGATTAAGAACTTTAGATTTCTTACTAGAGTTAAGCAAAGGTTTCAAGAAAATTAACACTTTCATATTATTATTTAAGACCCTGATTCGACCAATACTAGAATTTAATATAGTTGTATGGAGCCCTCATTATACAGTTCACATGATTAATATACAGAAAGTCCAAAATAAGTTTCTTAGATTTATCAATTTATTATAAACTTAACATACCTTCAAGTTACATTGTAGTTAAGTAGTTATGGTTACTCTGTTGATCAGCTCTATAGAACAAAATACGTAGAAACGCAGCCAGGTCACTGGTTACCCAGTAGAATAACCACAATGCACTGGCCGCATGCACCCTCTGCTGACTTCAAGCACACCTTCTGACCCACCACTCACTTCTATTACTTTTTCGAACCTGTCGGAAGCTTTTGTTTTCCGCTCTTCTATCTCGCATACAATTAATCCAAACCTTTTTAATTAATTAAATTTGAATAAGTTCAGTGTGAAATAATAGATTTTACTTTTATTTTACATTTAAGCGCAGATAAACTCAGTTGTAAATATTAATGTTGTGTTTACTCGAATCAAGTACCATTTCATTCTATCCTTATTTTGACGTATCAAAATCATTTTATACTATTATATAAATATTAATAAAACAAATGAAATTTGTTCATTTAAATTTATTATCCCGAAATTGTTGCGGAAAAATATATACATACTTATTAATATTCGGTTTATTTTTTGTAAAATTTAGAAGAATTTTTCAATACCAACATGAAGACAAAATTAAAAAAAAATAATCAAGATAATAATGTAAAAAGAAAATATTAAGATTCACTTCCTAGTCAACGTTAAATGGAGCCAGTCTTCTGAAACCTGAAAACCAAAATTAGTAGTAATTAATATAGATATGGCCAAAAGAAATCTTATAATAGTGTGTTACATAATGAGACATGCTGAGAAAATGTAAATATTCAAAATATTGATCTAAGGTGGTACAATGATTAAAAAGGCTACCTATCTCAGAACAGGTATTGATTTGCATTAAAAATAGATCAGGGGGATAGAAAGGGGTAGAAGTGATGGAGGAAATTTCTCATATTTTACCCGCCGGGTCCTAGAGAATATGTTTCCAAATTTTGAGTCCGATCGGTCAAACCGTACAGATTTGCAATGTAAATATATCAGGTAGAGGGTAAAATAGAGATGGGGTAAAAGTGGAGGGGGAATCGTTGTAAACTACATATAAAATAATGTAATTACAGTAATACTTTCGCTATGTTTGTAAAAATGCAGGGCAAACGAGTGATACCGAAGCAATATAACAAACTCAATCTTTCCATGTACTTACTCAAACTTCCTTCTTACGAGTAAAGGTGAATATCAAAATATATGGACATGAACGGTATGTCATCAAAGGGGCATAGAGGTTTTACAACTGTTAAGAATAGATAGAATTTATGCGGTGGAATTATAATACATAGTTTGAAAAGGAACGATGTTGACGAATTCAAGAGTGCCAAGGTGATGTATGGAACTGTGCAGTACGACCTACGGCTGCCGTCACAGTAGTAGTTGGATACCCTTCCGCCAGGTGTATTCAGGATCGTGTCATAGTCAACATTACATCTTTTAAAAACAATAAAGTTGAATAAATAATATACTTAGTTGTTACCTAGTAAAGGTCACATTCTTCAATTCCGCCATCTGGATAGCTTTTTGATGCTGATTCACTGGAAGACCTTGAGCTGGTTGAAGACTTAGATTCACTTGCAGAACTTGATTCGCTTTCAGATTTGGAATAGCTGGAAGACCTTGATTCACTGGAAGCCTCGGCTTGACTGGCGGAGCGTGACTCGCTTTCAGACCTGGACCTGCTGGAAGCCTCAGCTTCACTCGCGGAGCTTGATTCGCTTTCAGATTTTGAACGGCTGGAAGATGTTGATTTGCTGGAAGCCTCGGTTTCGTTGGCAGAACGTGATTCACTTTCAGACCTGGATCTGCTGGAAGCTTCGGCTTCACTCGCGGAGCTTGATTCGCTTTCAGATTTTGAACGGCTGGAAGATTTTGATTTGCTGGAAGCCTCGGATTCACTAGCGGCGCGTGATTCGCTTTCAGACCTGGATCTGCTGGAAGCCTCGGCTTCACTCGCAGAGCTTGATTCGCTTTCAGATTTTGAACGGCTGGAAGATTTTGATTTGCTAGCTGCTTCGGCTTCACTGGCGGAGCGTGACTCGCTTTCAGACCTGGACTTGCTAGAAGACTCAGCTTCACTTGCGGAGCTTGACTCGCTTTCAGATTTTGAACGGCTGGAAGATTTTGATTTGCTAGCTGCTTCGGCTTCACTGGCGGAGCGTGACTCGCTTTCAGACCTGGACCTGCTAGAAGACTCAGCTTCACTTGCGGAGCTTGATTCGCTTTCAGATTTTGAACGGCTGGAAGATTTTGATTTGCTAGCTGCTTCGGCTTCACTGGCGGAGCGTGACTCGCTTTCAGACCTGGACCTGCTAGAAGACTCAGCTTCACTTGCGGAGCTTGATTCGCTCTCAGATTTTGAACGGCTGGAAGACTTTGATTTGCTGGAAGCCTCGGATTCACTAGCGGCGCGTGATTCACTTTCAGACCTGGATCTGCTGGAAGCTTCGGCTTCACTCGCGGAGCTTGATTCGCTTTCAGATTTTGAACGACTGGAAGATTTTGATTTGCTGGAAGCCTCAGATTCACTAGCGGCGCGTGATTCGCTTTCAGACCTGGATCTGCTGGAAGCTTCGGCTTCACTCGCGGAGCTTGATTCGCTTTCAGATTTTGAACGACTGGAAGATTTTGATTTGCTGGAAGCCTCAGATTCACTAGCGGCGCGTGATTCGCTTTCAGACCTGGATCTGCTGGAAGCTTCGGCTTCACTCGCGGAGCTTGATTCGCTTGCAGATTTGGAACTGCTGGAGGATTTTGATTTGCTGGAAGCTTCGGCTTCACTGACAGAGCGTGATTCGCTTCGGCTTAGCCCGTAAGGCTTCGGTGGTGTTGGTGGAGGTGGTGGTGGTGGTGGTTTTATACAAGGTTTTGGTGGGGATGGTGGTGGCTTTGTAGGAGGCTGGGGTGGGAGTGGGCCTGGATTTACACAAGGTTTTGGTGGAGGGGGGGGTGGGGGTGGCTTTACACAAGGCTTGGGTGGGGGTGGGGGTAGTTTTACACAAGGCTGGGGTGGGGGTGGAGGTGGCTTTACACATGGCTTTGGTGGGGGTGGGGGTGGCTTTACACAAGGTTGGGGTGGGGGTGGAGGTGGCTTTACACATGGCTTTGGTGGGGGTGGGGGTGGCTTTACACAAAGCTGGGGTGGGGGTGGAGGTGGCTTTACACAAGGCTGGGGTGGGGATGGAGGTGGCTTTACACAAGGCTGGGGTGGGGGTGGAGGTGGCTTTACACATGGCTTTGGTGGGGGTGGGGGTGGCTTTACACAAGGCTGGGGTAGGGGTAGGGATGGCTTTACACAAGGCTTTGGTGGTGGTGGAGGTGAGTTTACACAAGGTTTCGACAGTACTGGCTGAATACAAGGCTTTGGTATGATCACCGGAAGACCACAAGGCTTTGGTAGTGCTTCCCGCTGCGCTATGCAAGGTGATGCAGCCGCATTCTGTTAGAAAAAAAAAACATTTTTATCACTATCCTCTTGGTGTAATGTTGGAGTTTCTAAGAGGTACATGCACAATTATTCGAACTGACTACACAGAAGAATTACATAGAGAGATTTGTTTTGATGATACCGTTCCACATGAGATAGAGGGTTATGCGATATAATAGACCTGCTTATCAAAGTTCAGAAACGTATATTATAGTGATGTCAAAAAAAGTAGATCCGACAATGCAACACTTTACATTATTCAGTTTATTTTAAATTCACTTTCTATACTGCAATTACTTTAAACTAGCTGTAACACCAACAATGAGCTTACCTTTATATTTCAAATTCTAAAGAATAAGTATTTATTTTTTTTAAAAAAAAGAAGAAATAAAGTAAGAAAAAAAAAATATTGTGATTTGTTTATTTTTAGAAAAAATTAACAGCAAATCTCAAATTAACAAACATTATATAAAAAATAGTAAATTATGTCAATTATTTGCAAAGTGTGACATATATTGTTTCAATTTTTTTGAGAAAGGACGAAGTGGGACGTAGGATTAGGACAAAGGAAAGGATGGGAGTATATGGGAACATAAATTGAGAGAACTGGATTGGGTGCGAAATTAATTTTCGTTTTACATCCCGAATAGTTGAGTTAAAAATATCAATGTGTAAAATGAATTAAGTAAAATGCACTTTTGCATCTGTAAATGAATGAGTAACGGAAATTAAAGGAAGTTATAGACAGACGGCGAAATTATTATTGTTGGGATTAGAATGAATCTTCGTTGCACCGTGCAGCAACACACTACAACACCACTATTTTACAAAATAAAATGCAACTTCACCACCACCTTACAAAATAAAATGCAACTTCGTAATACGAATAGTACATTTGGACAAAGATTCATCTTTTACCTAACATACCTAAGTATAACTATTTGGTAGATTCTAACGCACGACAAATAGCGTCACCCAGTCTTTTCAATAAAGAATGGATTTCTTTATTGAATTCGTTCTAATTAATTAATTAAATATTCTTTTTGTATGGTAGTTTTTTTTTTAATCCTTTATAAAACCTTTACCGTGTAAAAATCATGGGAGTGAAAATTAACATATTTTCCGTCATCCAATCACGCTGAAATTTTGCACATCGACTTGATGTCGGAGATAATGCATTCTAATATACTTTTTTGCCAAACATGCAGACACGCACACATTTGAAAATAATTTAAAAATTATCTCAGATGTTCGGGCACGTACCCACATTCTGGCACTATTCTAAAATCATTTAAATCGTGGGCACTTTAGAATTTCTCTCTTTATTTTAAATTTAATTTAAAACGTGTTATATATCAGGGGAGAGGAAGGGGTAAAGAAGGAGGGTGGAAATTTCGCCTATGCGATGCTAAAGAGACGTGTAATGATTCAAAATTACCATATTAAAAACTTTTTTCAGATTCTATTACGTCCCCTCTTTTGTGCTTAGTAACCACGCCCATATACAAATCAGATTCTCATCCCCCTTTCACTTCTCTCGTCGATCTTAAGTTAAAGATACTAATATTACAGAAGATGATGATGGAAAACGTTCTTATTGTTGTAAATAAACAGTGAAACTAAACAGAATTATCATTTTGTCATATGAAATTAAATGTGGCTACAAGTAACACGAGAAAATTTAGAAAAATTATTAGAAAATATAATATCCGAGAGAAAAAAATATACTACACAGGAATATGGACAGAGAAGAATCAGGTAGAATCACAAACTTCAAGTCGTATATAACGAACCGGATATCGTGACCACACATTCATTCGAATATTAAAAAATATTACCTACTCCAATGTATCCACATCCACGGATGCGACCGCGGGAAAGACGTCGAAGAACATGTTACGATCACATAGTGAAATACTCACGTTGAAAGCGAAGAGGCACACCGAGGAAAACAAGAAGACGATCTTGACGGGCGTCATGGCTGGGCCGCTCGGAGCTTGCTCGCTCCAGAAGCAACGAAGCAGTCCAAAAATATTTTGGTAACTGCGAGATGTGTTATACAACCCCGTTGTATTATCTATCTATTTATGTTAATTCTATAGGCCAGAATATTTACAGACTGTCAAAAAATGATTGATTGCATCCAACATCTGCAAAAATACAAACGCGAAAATACTGTACCGTAATTATTAAATAAGTAGCTGGTTCGAACCAGATTTGGCAATTAGGTTGTAGCATTATTGTTAGTACTGCGAAATTAGACTGCGAGAACAATGTTGAGAAGAGATTGGTATAAACTTATATTGCTTGTCCGGTTTTCGAACCTTGGAGTTGTTGATGTTGATTAAATTTATTTTGCGCTGTACGGACAATTCCGTGCTGAATTTCTGCTGTCCCACTTTGTTCCGGCGAATTAGAAGGAATAATATAGGAGCCTTTGCTCATCAAACTATCCGGCTATGCATGTGGTGTGTTGCTTTTCATAGCCAGGATGTCCTTTGTCTTCCAGGAGTTGTTTCCCTCAGATTTTTTATTTGACCGATGAGTTACCAATCTTCTCTGTATGACTTCTTCTTCTTCTCCCTGGCATCATTTCAATTCTATTCTGTATCACGTCACGCAATCCATGACTCTGTATCTGAGCATTTCTTTGCACCACCCATGAATTTGGTTTTCCTCTGAATGTAATTTGGGGAAGATCCATGGAGATCGCAATGGAATCTCGTGGCTCAAATACTAGAATTGAAAGAACTCAATGTATCTAACCTGTAATATATTACGACGTTAAGGTAAATATTTTAATGATCCTCACCGGAAAAATATCGGCAGAATTGAAAAGAAAAAATATGGAAATCAATATAAGCACGCTCATAATACAAAAGACCGCCATTCAAGAAGATGTCAAAATCTCGAACAGCTATTATTTTCAATGAAAATGAAAATTAGAAAAGAAACGGTCCATGTAAAATAAATATTAAATTGTAATAATAATATATATTTTATGATCCCATCATTACATCAGCCTATAGCTGATGTAATGATAGGTCTGTGTGTGAGTGATGTTTGATGTATCTAATTAAATCCGCACTTGTCAAAACAGTGAACGTAAGACCATCCACGTTGTGCACATAAAGCGTTTCACGATGACGTTTGATCTGGAATATTTTAAAATAAGGCACAAAAAATTAATGTTTTTTTTAAATGAAAAAGCAATCTCCAGGTGAGTTTTGGTCCACCTTAGGGCCGGTTGTTTCAAGTTGGATAAAAATTGTTGTTGCCGGTTGTTTTAAAGCATAGATTTTTACGTTCTCCACCAATCAGACGATCCGTTTTCGTAAAAATCTATGCTTTGATCGACCGCTTACTTTGATCGAACTTGAAACAACCGGCCTTACAGGGAACAGATCTCCGGCTAGAGTGTCGCTCTGAAGTGTAATTACATATTACTAGTGTGCCATGTAAAATTTCATATTTTGGTCATATAATGAGAGGCGAAAAATACTCCATCCTTCAGCTCGTCATGAAGGGGAAGATTGAAGGTCGCAGAGGGGTCGGAAGGAGGCGGCATTCCTGGCTTCGAAACATCCGAGAGTGGACCGGGATAAGAAGCGTGGAAGAGCTGTTCCGCACTGCCCTGGATAGGGAAACTTTCTCCCAGATGATCGGGGGGACCCGATAGGGCACATGAAGAAGAAGTGTGCCATGGTCACAGAGGTAGCCGAAATTGAATTAACCCTTAATTACTCGCATGGCACTTTCGCGTTTTAAAAAAAAAGTACTTGCCGTGTTCCCTTTTTCTCCGCTCCCCCGCTAGCTTCCTAACTCATGGCAAAGTTTGCGTTTTAGCAGCAATCAAGTCACGGGGGCAGTAGAACGCGTCTCTGCTCTCTTGAGCTGTGACCCCATGCGAGTAGTTAAGTAACTTTTATGAAAGAGGTTAGTTGCTTTTTTTATCATATTTTTTCGTGAATTATTCAATTTATATTATTATTAGTTCAGTGTATAAATACATGTCATAAAACAAAGTTATCCAAACATTACATTATAAATGTCACGGGCATAAATGCATTCGTTGTGCATCGAGCAAATACAGACAATTTACGTACTTACGCGAGGCGTCATTTCTTGTGGCAATTGTCTACCTAACTTGTTCAAAATCATCAGAGACGATGACTCAAAGTCAATGCAACTCCTAAGATTGTAAAAAATCGTCTTATAGAAGTGCATAACCTGGACAATCGCGTTTCGCCAACCACAACAAAACATGGGCGTTGCAACAATTGTCTGCGTAAAAGCGATCGCAAAGTGGCAACAAAATGCAAAAAATGCGTAAAATTTGTGTGCAATGATCACTCGTTTATATATTGTCAACAGTTTGATAACAATGATTCTGAGAGTTCCTATAAGTATTGTAATTTTTAACTTTGTACCATACACCATACACATTTGTCAACCATAAACACGAAATGTTAATTTTTGCTAGTAATTTTACATTAGTTTGTTTTTTGTCTAATTAGATATTAATTCATGTTGTTTCTTGAAAATATAATAGTTCAAATAAAGCACTTTATTAATGAAATAGTTATATTTACATATTTATTCAATTTATATTAAAAATATTTCTTACAATTCGGGGTCACCTGAGACCCCGTGCGAGTAGTTATGTAATTTTCATCGTTCGAGTAATTAAGGGTTAACGAAAGTTATATCTACATATATAAACAATTAAGTGTCTCATTGCTCTAGAATCAAACCTTATTATCTAAGTAAAATTTAACTTAATAGTAACGTCTTCTTCCCGATTTTGCTTCACCCTTCCTTCCCATTTCACGAAGATTGAAGCCGGTGGCTTTATTTATCTCTGTATTTCATCATCATTCATCTGTTTTTAAACGTTAAACGTGTACCGTTATCATTAATTCCTCCACGATACGTGAAAGTATGTATGTTTGTTCCTTTGTGGCGCTCTAGAGAACAATCCTCTTTGGTCTCGATTTTGATGATTCTTACGTCAATCGATTTGTCTTAACCTTGCATTAAAAACCTAGAACGGCTCAAATCTTCCCAATAACGGGTCCCGACTGTTAAAGTCGCTATTTCCTCAATACAATTTCTTATTGGTTTTATGTGTGTATCGATCATGAAACTATGTCAATGGTGTAGTTATTCAATATTACTTAGAATACTAAACTACTGGACTTGTTTCTTTCTTTTCAGTTTTTATTTAAATTTGACTTTTTACGCAATCGGGTTTTTTGATTTTTTAAATTTACCATTTTTTTACAAGGTTAGCAAGTTTACAAAGTTTCATCTTTTCCCTCGGCTACCTGATATTCGTATTCCTTCTTGTTCATAGAGCGGCCTATCCCGGGGTTGTCCACGAGGCCAACTGGTCATGAAGCTTAACTCCTGGCGCCTTTGGGTCACTGTGATAGGCAACTCTGATCCCTGGAAGGTGACTGGATAGGATCCGGTAGTGGGCTTCCTCTCCGGGATTATTCTCGGAGGGCATATGGACCTGCGATCTATTCTTGTCTTTTACAGCGTCTGATCTCACTGGAGATGACTTGGGAAGACACGGACCGTGCCCCTGCAAACACCACGCTCAAAAACACGGTGCTCAGGTCACCGGGACTCAATATTTAGTTCTAGTTAGTTAAAGGTAGTCAGAGAGAATATAGCGCCATGTTCTCTATCTGAACACACCACTTTTGCTTCGGTTACATTCATACATCTTCTCACGCATGCTCTACCGTTGTTGTGAATTTGACAGGGTGATACTCCAATATTTGTATCTTTGTTACCCTCCTAAAGAATAAGTTCTAAAAAATAAGTATGCAAAATTTACAATACAGATTTTCACGGAAAATATATCAGGGGAGGGGAAGAGCGTAAAAGAGTAGGGTGAAATATCGCTTAGGTTATGTTATTAAACAGTAAGGATATTTAGAGAAGCTATAGAGATACATAAAACAATGAATATCATCAACAATATAGATGATGGTATACGTCTCCCACCGGTCGGTATGGAAAACCATTTTATTCAAAATGTTCAAGCAACCATGACCTGATATCAATATTAAAGGAGTTATGCAACATCAAGGTTTGCATTTTTTTCAATATATCTGACATATTTTTTACAAAACTATTTAAAAAATGATTTCTTTATGTTAGACATAAGTAACTGTAATGATATTCAATCTTTTTGCAAAAAATAAATTAGAAATATTGAAAAAAAAATGCAAAATTTGATGTCGCATATCTCCTTAACTATTTATATTCATTAGGTCATGGTTGCTAGAACATTTTTGACTCACAATCAATGCAGATATCCACCTATGAAGTATTGAGGACTATCTCTGTTACACCCTGTATATAGATGAAGCGATTTAATACTATCTGTATGGTATCAATGTGTAACATCATTACGCTCGGCTCACGGAAAGAATTTCTCTACTGACTCATCCAAACTGCAATAAGCAGTTTAGGGGTCGTTTAGACTACTATTTGCGACTACTGTAGGACTCACTCAAATTTTATTTTCATTCCATCGGGATGTTCCGATTTTTGAAAAACATCTCAACATATCAATGGCTGCGGCATTGCTCTATTGTTATAATATCTACCTAATGGTTATTCCGCTAAAAATAAGAAAGTAATAAAAAGCCTTATAATATAATTATTAAACTTTTATTAAATATTTCTTCTGGTGATGTCAAAATATATTAATTTGAATTAGCTGCAAAAGGTTTATTTTTCTTATGCCTGATGTGTTGATGATTTTGAGTGTTCCTATTCCTGAAACAAGAAAAATATGAATTATTTGCAAAATTAAACCAAAAACCATCTAAAGCGTATTACGTTGTAGAGTTTACAGAACGGAGAAGTTTCATGATGTTGATAATGTTACGGACAGGACAAGACCTGATCATACCATCAGACAACAGAACACTCGAGTTCTAAATGCCAAGCAGAGCGGAGATTGCATTCTCCACAAAGGCCCCTTTCAGGGCCGCTGCCGATGGCCGCACCGGTTGGGGGTGGGTACCGTGCCGAAGACGGCGCGCGAGTTTTCGGCCGCGGTGGTCGCTTTCGATCGTAGCGGGCGTCAGGCGGCGGCAACCGAGAAGGGGGGAAGCGAATTGGAAGGAAGTAGCTTCATAAAATCACATCTCGCTGGGAGCGATAAAAATGCGTACACGACATGGGCTGAAATGTATATGTTTTTGACTGAGAAATGTTATATGAAAATCTTAATTTTCAGATTCTCAGAGTTTTTAAAATTATGGAATTTATTGAATTGTTTCAGAGATCTCAATGAGACTGAATCACAATTGTATCTAATAAAAATGTCGCATTTCATTGCTCCAAGTTGAGGAGAGAGAGCGGGAGGTGATTTTATTCCACATGTAAAGAGCATTGATGCCTGGTTGACATGACAACCGGGTATCATCATCATCAGCACTTGGTTACCCCCGACCCAGTCGGGCGTGAATACCGTGTCTAAGTCGGTAACCTGGGCGACAGGTCTGGAACTCGCAATTAAAAGATGAATCGAGAGAAATGATGCTCTCGGAAAGTAAAATTACGCCTCGCTTTGAACATGTAAATGTGTTGTACAGCGTGATCCAGACATGTCTTTCATACTGGCACAATATTGTATTATAAATGCTAATGAATATCTCTGATTTCAGAATTTGGAATTCCTTGTTGAAATCCAGGAGCTTGACAGAATTGCATCATGACTGTATGTAAAAATGGAATGTCACATTTTATTGTTCAATAAAGAGAAAGCGGGAGGTATTTTTATTTTGCGTAAGACGCAAGTTTGCCCTATTATCTGAACCATTTTGGTTGAACACTGAAAGTAAAGTCATTTTAAAATCCCGGCAAAATCAGTTGCCGGTCACTTTGAAGAAATTACATGGTCAAAAATATTTTATGAAATTTACCTAAAATAAAGAGTTGTCAAGTAAATGCACACACACATACACACACTGCGCGATATAGTGAGTTATCGGCAGTGATATGGTAAAAAACACATTTTTTCTGATAATTGAATATCTTATGGGAATTAATCAAAGTGAGATTGCAGCTCTCACAGACTTAAAATCAAACTGAAACCTTTTTTACAGTGTTCTCAACAAGAATACTTCTTAAGACGCCGGAGAAAGCTAAATGAGAAAGTTTCTCCGCCGCCCCCTTTGAAGGCATATAGTGCAAGTAATATTTACATGACAGACTTGAAAATATTACTACAAGACGCGCCCAGTCAATACCTATTCATTGGTAATGCTAAGACATCGATAAACATTTGGTCACTAATTTTTAATGAATTTAATCTGACCACCACTGAGGTAAATTTCCGCCGGAATCACAAAAATAGAAATAACTTCTGATAGAAGTATCCGATCTTGATGAATCTTTTTGCATCATGATCGCAAAGTAAATACCTATTCAGAGAGTATACACATGCCTATATAGGCTCATGTTTTGACTTGGAAGAAAAATTGACCTTTTGGACTTTTCTTAAAAACGCGATAAGTATCAAAAACCACTTTGTCCATAGACGAAAGTGGTATCAAAATACTCGTTAGGGCGAGTACTATGCAGTAATCATGGAAAGCATCGCGTAACAATTAAACTACCTACTTTTATGACCTGATTTAACTTCGAACCTTCACGGTCGACATAATTAGCGCATTTTCATAAATTAGTAGGACCTGCAGGTCCGATGAACTGTGTCACGGCCTTATGCAAGGTCAGGCCTCTATACGTGACATAGTTTGTAGCCCTGTGGGATACATGCAAAACCTGTAATTAACCATTTTTTGTCTTCAGACCGAGATCAGTACGTCCGCTCGCGGGTCTAGTTTCTAGAAGCGCCGCGAGATGACACTAGTCGCGGTTCAAACCGCGGCGACACAGAGGGGAGATTTGGCTCACTCTGATTGGGTTACGTAACATGCTGTCATATCATATCTTGTAAATCTCTGAGAATGTTATATAATAAAAAGGTTTTGTAGAGCGGTCACCTGTTATGCTCACGCGTGGTGATTTAAACGCTGTCGGACCACTTTCATCTGCATTTTATTTATCTCCCGATACCTATTGGAGAATTCTGCTGGGACCTGACTACTGCAGTGAATCTACGATCCAGCCTCCGCGATCTTCGGCGCCCCTGGCTGAGAATTTTGGACGACGGCTGGCGCTTCTCTATGACGAATTTCGCATCACAGCGAAAGTATGCTGTTTGACACGAGACACCCGTGCTGTATTTCTCCGGCCATTACTACGCTTCTTGGCCGACGGAGCGGACTGAGCGGACCGCCCTATGTTTTGTTTGTTCTGTGCGGAACAGATAATACTATATTTAACTTAAGGATGGACATTCACTTCAAATGCATGTTTCGGTTTTTTATTTCGAAAATATGGGTTTTTATTATTCATTTAAATTAGAATATATATTTTAGAACGAGAATTTAGATAATACCTTTGTAAATGTAATAAACTGAAGACTTTTAGCAATAATTATGAAAATATTTGCATTAATTATCAGGCCGCGGCCAAAAAATTCGTTTTCAATGTCTAAGAAAAAATTAATTGATTTTGAATATTTTTTCTTACGAGTGTGGAGCTAGGTATTGTACTAACATCTTTAAGAAATGTTCAATATTATTACAATTATACAACTTTAAATTTGCAACAAATTTTAAGGTTTTTTGATGAATTTAAAATGCTTTTTATTCATATAAAAAGATAATTATAAACAATATATTGTATTTACACACGTACTTTGAGTCTCCAACTAATATTTAAAAGTAAATTCTGTTGTATTAAAAAAGTTACCCATAAAAACCAAATTTTTATTATACTCCATTTCTTTGTAAAATATAACAACAATACAAGACGAATTATAACATATAACATAACACTAAACTTACAGAAATTTAATATATTTCTAAAATGTCAGATGTTTTGAGCTTTGATGAGACACTTCATGTTTTAAGGATTAAATTCGAAAAACGTTTGTCAGTCAATTTAGATTTTCGACATTCGTAGTGAAGTACCTATTATGTATACTGACGGAGTAATTCAAATTAAGAAAATATTCCGCGACGTTATCGGGCCGCCGTTGCTAATCAAACTTTTGTAATGATTCCAATTTGAAAAAACCAATAAAATTTCTAAAAATCCCAAATCATACTATAATTATTATTTTTTTAACGAAAATTTTAAAGATCTTCTTTATCGTTGCCACGAGTCTACTTGACAAGTTTCAGCTCGATTGGATCACGGGAAAAGGGTAAAAAATTAATCCAAATTTTTTTTTGACAGCAAGCCGGCAAGCAAGCAGATGCACCGAGTTAATATAAAGGGAGTAATAAAAACGCGTTAATTTCTATTTGAAAATAAAACTTCCAAAGTATAAAATATGTGTCAAATGATGCAGTTTTAAAAAAAAAGATTTAAAACTGGGTAACCTTATGGCATATTTCATACTTTGAAACTAGTTGGACCAATAAATTAATAAAAAAGAAAAGGAATATATAAGTTAAGTATATTTTTGCGCGGAATCCAATTCGCCTGTGACGTCACGCGGAGCTCGAGCCGCGATGTACGCCGGGTGCGAGAGATGACGTCACGCGACTCCACCGGATGGAACCAAATTATTCATGCAAAACGCAAATTTAAAATTCACTTCGATAGTTTTCGAGATATCTTCATCTTACTTTCAGACTTTCGTTCAATTTTACTCAAATTTACGTTTCCATTAATTGAAAAACAAATGAAAAAATGAAACTCCATTGGAAGGCGTTCCAAAAAAACAACAGTAAATTATAAATATTTTCTACTACCCTGTAGAAATGCGATCTAAAATTGCAACTTGCTAATCAAGGTTTCATAGATAACATAGAAATCGTTACGTAACGTAAGAAAGAGATCTTTAATGACACTATTTGGATACCTGGATGATTAGAAATTAAAGAATATGCTGGATAATCTTTAATAAATGTAGAAAATTAATACGAATTATGACTTTTGTGGTAAATCAACATAAAAAATAAAAAGTAATGTTCTAAATCAACAAATGAACATAAAATCGCCGTGCAAGTGTAAAGTGCATGGGTTCCAAGGTCAACTGGTCTAGGTTTGAGGTGCACTCCTATAGTAAATGGAATTATAATCATGACACGATCCATAATAAAATGTTGTGATCCATGTAAAGGTGTATGATATATTTTAATTCTTAATATATAAATATATATAATGGATAATATTATAAAAAAATTAATTCAAAGTTTCATACATAACCTAAGTCTAAGAGACTTTTAAATCATCATCCAAGGCATGGTTTAACCGTCGTGCAAATAGTTGGCAATGTTGTTGTGCAAGTTGTGGGTTTCGGAGTTGTGCATGTAGTGGGTTTCGGAGTCGTGCATGTAGTGGGTTTTGGAGTTGTGCATGTTGTGGGTTTCGGAGTTGTGCATGTAGTGGGTTTAGGAGTTGTGCATGTAGTGGGTTGAGGAGTTGTGCATGTAGTGGGTTTAGGAGTTGAGCATGTAGTGGGTTGAGGAGTTGTGCATGTAGTGGGTTTCGGAGTTGTGCATGTAGTGGGTTGTGGAGTTGTGCATGTAGTGGGTTTCGGAGTTGTGCATGTGGTGGGTTTAGGAGTTGTGCATGTAGTGGGTTTCGGAGTAGTGCATGTAGTGGGTTTTTTAGTTGTGCATGTTCTGGGTTTTTTAGTTGTGCATGTTGTGGGTTTTTTAGTTGTGCATGTAGTAGGTTTTTTAGTTGTGCACGTGGGCTTTTTAGTGGTGCATGTGGTGGGCTTTTTAGTTGTGCATGTTGTGGGTTTTTTAGTTGTGCATATTGGCTTTTTAGTGGTGCATGTTGTGGGCTTTTTAGTTGTGCATGTTGGCTTTTTAGTGGTGCATGTTGTGGGCTTTTTAGTTGTGCATGTGGTAGGTTTTTTAGTGGTGCATGTGGTGGGTTTTTTAGTTGTGCATGTTGTTGGTTTTTTAGTCGTGCATGTAGGCTTTTTAGTGGTGCATGTTGTGGGCTTCTTAGTGGTGCAGGTTGTGGGTTTTTTAGTTGTGCATGTAGTAGGTTTTTTAGTTGTGCATGTTGGTTTTTTAGTGGTGCATGTTGTGGGTTTTTTAGTTGTGCATGTTGTTGGTTTTTTAGTTGTGCATGTTGGTTTTTTAGTGGTGCATGTTGTTGGTTTTTTAGTTGTGCATGTTGTTGGTTTTTTAGTTGTGCATGTTGGCTTTTTAGTTGTGCATGTTGTGGGTTTTTTAGTTGTGCATGTAGTTGGTTTTTTAGTTGTGCATGTTGTTGGTTTTTTAGTTGTGCATGTTGACTTTTTAGTGGTGCATGTTGTGGGCTTTTTGGTTGTGCAGGGATTTTTTGTTGTGCAAGTTGTGGGTTTTTTAGTTGTGCAAGTCGTTGGTTTTTTAGTTGTGCATGTTGTTGGTTTTTCAGTTGTGCACGGAGGCTTCTTGGTTGTGCACAGAGTGGTATGGTCATGGCAAGGCTTCTTGGTTGTGCATGGAGTGGTATGCTCATGGCAAGGTCTTCGAGTTGGTTTACAAACTTCTCTGGAATCTAAGTAATTGTCATAGTCGTTGTAGTAGTCATTGTAGTAGTCATTGTAGTAGTCATTGTCGTAGTCATTGTAGTAACGCCGATGGTGGTGGTGAGGCGATCGTCCCCAAGGATTCGCATCGGCATACTGTTGGGAAAAACATTACACAGTGTTAAATGATACACAGGTCTGGGAATGTCTTGCAGATGTATGAAGCTGCATTTTACTGTAAGATTGATTTGGTATATAGTATGAGTTCATATCTTGTATTGAGTTACCATTTTACCACGAATGGTATATTTTCACATATTTCTTCTCAAGCCTTAGGGCTTGAAGGCTTTAGTTTTTAACACCTTAAAAAACTTAACTAACATACGTAAATTGTTTATAAAGTCACATAAATGAATTTGTAAAACTTGTGAAATATACAATTTTAATAAAATATTATATTACAGAACACATTCTTATTAATGCTTTTGATTTTTAATATAATTTTCGGATGAATAAAGAAAAATGCGAATTTATAATAAAACTGAGTAGATATTTATATTTTCTTGTCTATATGCATATGTGTTATGTTTTTATAATAGTGACAAATATTATATAAATTACGAATGTGAATGATCAAATACTAGAACGATATTGATCAGGCGATTTAAGGCATTCGAGATGTGGATGTACAGAATAATACCTTAATAAGCTGGGTGGACAGAGTTACGAATGAAGATTATGTTGGTCGGATGAATTAAGAAAAATATCTCTTTACATTATTTTTTTTCTAATAGTAAAATAAATAAAAACTTGAATATCTCGGACGTGTGACGAGACATTCAGATAAGTACGAGATTTTTATCTCACAATGCAGGGAAAATGTTAACTTATTGCCTGTGATTTGACAGAAACAAAATCTCCACAAAGTCCACCACCAAGTAACCACAGAACCCTTTAATTAATTAATCTGAAAGGTAAGAAATAAAGAAACAGTCGATATATTGACAGATCTTGACCTTGGAACAACAAGGTTGAGATTTGTCTATAAAAATTAAGATAGTAATTTTTTCTTTAAAAATACACATAACACTCAAAAATATAAGGGGCGTACCATAGAGAAAACGTAATTTTATTTAAACCTGGTGCCACGACTTGTTTTAGATAATTACTACGAGCTTGTAAAATTTAAAACAATTATTAACCCGGGAGCAGTGGCGTAATGAGGGTTTCCCTCACCAAAATTTTTAAACGTCTGGCATATAAATAAAGCGTAATAATTGTTGCTTCCACTCGACCTGTACCTTTAGTTACTTACTTAGTACTCAAGCAACCGTACTACGGAGGGCTATCTGCACGCGCCTCGCAGTCGTGAGGGATTCTCTCATTGAGCCACTAATGACGTATGATTTCTATTTCCACGCAATTTCAAAAAATTATAAGTTTTGATTTATCGCAAAAATTATCAACATGTATCATATGCAACATTTTTATATATATAGTATTTTTAAGTAAATTAATATTTTCCCGATATATTATACGAAGATTTTCTGATTTTTACATTTTTTTAGATTGACAGGGATTCACAGCGGTCGACCTCTAGACAAATGCTAAACCTGATGAATTTAGAAGCAGTCGGCACTATCGCTTTATGGCTGGAAGAAGAATATGTTATTACTCTATCGATTAGTGATGGGTCCGCTCTATACTCACTACTACAATGTAGTACTACACTACATTGAAGTGCACACTTCGCACGTTTTGAAGTGTAGTGCACACTACAAACTACAGACACCAAAGTTATTGAAAGTATAAACTTCAAATAGTACACTTCATTTCAAAGCGAACACTACAAAGTACATACACTTCAAAGTTATCGAAAGTATGAGAAACATACTTTAAATAGTGCATTATTTACGTGAAATTTTTGGAAGTATTGGATGTATTTTTGGGAAGATGATGTAGCTAAAAACGAAGAAATCTCTGGAAACTGTAACAACACCCCCCCCCCCCCCATGGATTGAAAATTTTTTGGAATCGAATGAAAAAGTCTGGCTGGCGACCTTTTTTTTTTTTCTTTAGGTCGCCAAATTTTTATTTAGGAAAAAAATATTAACTCACTAGTACTACATTACACTTCATTACCTACTTCATTTCATTACACTTCACTTCATTAATACTACAATTAATTCATTTCATTACTTCACTTCATTTCGTAGTACTACAATTACTTCACTTCAAGTAGTTTTTACTATAATTGTAGTGTACACTTTGTAGTCTTCAAACTGGTGAATGTGTGTGTTGTAGTCTTCATTTTGAAATGTAGTTTTTCCCTTCGCTACTATCGATTCCAACAGTGACCAACCAAGTTCGGTGTTGATGAGATGAAAGGTATAAGAACCAGAAAAAGTAATAGATGGCCTCAAACTGTTCCGTTCCCTTTTCAAAATTGCTGATATTAACGGAAAAATAATATTTTCTAGCAATTTTGAAATTAGTCGTTAGCGCCGATTTTTTTAAGGTGGCTGGGTATTCAGTTGATAAAACCATACACCACAGGGGGACGAGTATTCAAAGTGTATCGTCAGATCTTCGCCAGAGAATGGAAAAAACTGTTGCATTTTCGATCCTAAGATAATTAACACAATCTTCATGGAATATGTTCGAATCTGGCATAGAAGAAAAAAAACCTGTACCAAAATATAATGTTGTGAAAAACCACTGTGCAACGAACATGTTAAATGTTTTTGTTTCATACGTTCAAAAGTAACTCCCTTGAAGAATGGTAGAAAAATATTTTTTTTTTGTTATTTGAATTATTTTTTATTTTTTATGAAAAATAACTGTTTTAAAAAAAAAAATTTTTTTTCATATTTTTAATTTCATTTTTGAATAATTTTATTTAAAGTTTGGTAATAAATTTTAACATTTGTGACAAAGGAGTATTTTAAAACCAAATTAATTAATCAATTAGAAAGACATACAGAAATATCTAATCCACGAAACAATATTTGGCTTAGCCAAATACTTTTTCGTGGATTAGATTTTTCTGTATGTCTTTCTAATTGATTAATTAATTTGGTTTTAAAATTTCATAGAACTTTGTTCCGAAAAATTACAACTTCATAAATACGAATGTGTTCTTGAATATAAGGAGTCTTTAATTTATCATACAAAATAAAAAAAATTCCATAAAAAACAAATGATGTCCAATTAAAGGAGCATGAGAGAAACCCTCTACGTGTGGTTCCTGGAGATACCACTGCTTCCGCGTCAAAAGGTAAAACTATAAATACTTAAAAAGTATACTTTCTTAGTAAACAAGTCGCGCATTATTGCAACAAGACTTTTTAACTAAGAGTTCAGGTTTGGAGGGGAATTTAAAAAAGTTAAAGATTATACAAGAATAAATTCTTTAACTGGATTACAAACGTGTCGTAAGAGTACAAATGAGGGGAGAAACTCTTTCGCTGTGACCCTACGCGTCATCCCAAAGAATGTTATAAGTTTATCTCTGTAAATTTTTATATACTGCGGGGCGTACTTATTTTATGAACTTACTTTACGAGAAATTTCGAGCATCTATCAAATATCAATATTTCCTTGGACATTTGTAGGTGCATCAATATATTTACAAATTGTTCATTATAAACACCAGAATACATACATATGAAATAAATACGTAAATCTTAAAAACTCAAATACAAATCAATAATACAAGAAACAATATAAAAATACAAAAATCAAAATAAGTCTCTTCTATTTCATAACATTTTCGTTAATTCTGTCTTTTGACCATTTTTTTTATTAAATATTTTTGGTATGACATATTTCAGTGTTCTTTGTCCATACTTATTTATGACCTTCGGTATTCGTAGTCCTTCTTAAACCTTAGTAAATCTGGTACTATGTTTATGAATCAATATGTTTATATGTTTCACCTTCGTGATATCGTGTAATTGGTTTGTACCACAAGATACCACGAATGTGCATAGAGCCTTGCTTCTTGAAGAGTTCATGTATATCTTTAGTAGCACTATCTTTATTTATTAATTTTACTGCCAAATTTTGAATATTTTGGATTTTTCTAATTTATTTTTTGCAAGGTAGACCCCAACTAGTTATTCATAACCTTATTACCGATTCCGCTAAAGATTGATGTATAGTTTTCACAATCTGCATCGGAACACAATATTTAATCTTGCGCATACGTTCCAATACAGTTCTCAATCTCTTACATACCTTATTTATCTGAGTATCGAATTTGAAGAATATATCAATGGTAGTACCAAGATACACCTATTCATTAACTAATTAATTTTTTTACAATTATACGATGCATTAATTTCGGAATGTAAACAATCGAAATTATGAGAAATAATATTTATTTGATTAGTCGCAGTTATATGAGTTGACTTAAGACGCATGACTTAGTTTTTTTTTGCATTAATAACTAAACCATATCATGAGACCATTTAAGCAAAGCATTATAGTCCTCCTGGATACAATTTTCCGTCCATCTTACATCCTTGTGGGAAATCACAAGACCAGCACCTTCAGCATACGCAAAATGCTTGGCATACTTAAAGATTTTAGACATAGTAGATTCATAAATAATATTTAGTTATGGATCAAGAATGGATCTCTGGGATACTCCAGTATTAGTAAGTTTTAGATTGCTAAATGTGTCTATAATTTTACTAAAATTTATGTATTTGTGAAGTAATCCACTACAGGATGAATAAATAAGTAGTAATAAGCGAAACGATCTAATTTCTAACCTTATAATTTAATCATTTAAAATAATATTGGCACTTATTTTATATATCGTCACGTCAAAATTGACGAAGAGTACAACGTTGTTCTGAGAACGGGATGTGACGATTGTTTACAAATGGTATCACTTGGATCCCTGTGATTCGACAAATCACGAAAGTTGTCGTTAAGAAAATAACATGGCGTGTACTTACTTGATATGCAAACAGAAAAGTTAGGAAGACAAAGGACAATCGTAAAACCCTCATTCTTGAACCTTGAATAAGAGATCAACTTGTCCAGAAAGATGCCACGAATTACGCCTTACAGTCGGTGGAAACGTAGCAGAACGGTTTATATTAACACCAGAGTGTGTTTGTCTGGTGTCAGAGGTGATATATGGTCGTCGCGTGTGTGCAATTTAAACAGTACTGCAATTGGTAAATTGTACATAATTAATTGACATAATGAATGCTGAGAAAGATTACAAATTAAGACATTCGGGCAAATGATTAAATTTAATATTTTAATAAAAAAGTCACTGGGCACGAAATTTATCGGAGCACCTTTCGTTAATTCGCAAGTCACTTGAAAAATATTCTACGTGAATGGGTGGTAAAATATTCATTAAAAATAAATAATAAAATAAAAATTATGATTGTTTTTATTTGATTTTTTAAGGTGATATATTATTTTGAATGTTATTTTATATGAATTGAATACTATGAAATAGATTTATATTGCAAAAAAAACATACTAGTAGGTATCATATATAAGATAAAGCTTTTTCAAATTTATTCCACAGAGAGAGCCTTAGTATTTAAAGGTTAATTTTGTGGATTTCTAGAAGGTCAGATCTTCAATTATCCTTTGCTGCTGTTTTTTTTTGTTTCGATGATCTGTCTTCAACCTTTTTTATTCTTTTCACACTCTGTACGACTGGCTTTCCTTATGTTTTACGGCTCACCTGAAAATTTAGAGAAACATCCTGGAGGATAATGGCCTAAAAATTAACAGGAAAAATACTGCATAGCTGAAGACACAAATGCGTAACTCCTTCGATGCAACTAGATGGGGAAACATTAGCCAACTGTGACGCATTTAAGTATCTAGACTCACTCATTCACAGAGATGGAAAATGTGCTGTGGATGTCGACCATAAAATAGGTGTGGGATGGATGAAATTTAGATCCGCAACAGGAATCTCGTGTGACCCGAAAATGCCTATAAAACTTAAAAGAAAGGTATACCAGACTATTGTTAGACCCGTGATAATGTATGGCTCTGAATGCTGAATGGATAACTCCTACTCTAGCAGCAGAAATGTGAATGCTTAGATGGTCGGCAGAAGTAACATTAAAATATAGGGTTAAAATTTCACGCATTCGTGGTAGCCTGGGCGTCACGGACATAAACAGTAAGCTGGAGGAGCGACAGTTGAGATGGTATGGGCACGTGAGACGGATACCACCAGACCACACAGTGAAGCAGGCAATGTCTATGGAGCATCATAAACAGTCATCCAGAGGAAGACCGAAGAACTCCTGAAGAACCTGGATAACTCAATGCTCCAAAATATTGCAGAGAAACGGCCTGGATGAAAGCGATACCCAGAACCGAAGAAGATATAGCCTGAGAACGAGAAGAGCCGACCCCAACAGCCTACCTAGGCAATGAGTTGGGACAGTGCAAGAAGAATAAGAAGATGATCTGCCTTTATCCCAGCTGGGTTGCCTACGTTTCGCATTATTAAAACGCCCATATTAAAAAGTATAGTTCCGGGCCTTTACAACGTTGTTGACACTATGAATACAGTATTGGTAGTAATTTCATATTTATTTGTGAAGCCAAATGAATGCCTGTATTTACACTGTCACACTTATCCAAAGTAACTTGCTTTAGCAGCCATTAATTAAAGAAACAAAACAAAATTTATCACATTATTTTGGACTTGTGGTCTGAATTGTTAATACAAAATAAGTCAAAAGAAAAATGTACAATAATGATAATATTTATGTATGCTCTAAGCGCACTATTACAGGATTTTTTCCATCTATGGAATTATTCCTCTAGGAATAATAAATTTTTAATATAAATTTGTTAAAAAAACTTTAATAATAATATTTCGGCCGCCATTAGTCGGTTATCTGGTAGCATCACTGATGAACATAATATATAATATAGAATTATATTTTTTGCTTAAATATTATTTGAGCGATCTGGTAGCTTCACTGTTGGATATTATTACGTAGAAAATAAAACCTTATTTTGTACCTCATTTTATGCATCTCAATATTATTCGTGTCATCTGATAGCGTTAGTGGACATTTTTCTTAGAGAATTATATATTTTGATTATTGATTAATAACAATTAATCATTAATAACAATGACAATTGATATAGCAATGGATGCACTTATGAGTTTTAATTTTCATTAAAATGAAATATTTAAAAAAATTCAAAATATTTACTTTAAAAAATCTTAATATAAAAAAAATCTAATTCCGAGTAATTTACTAAAAAGCATAAAGTCATTGTTTTTGGTTTGTTAGTGCGGAGAAAAACGCTTTGAAATTTTTCATCAATTCCCGTACCTACCCAGGATTCCTTTGGCAAATGCAAAAATGAACTTCCATTAAAATGGCAAAAGTGGATTGACAACAATAAAACACAGAATAAAATTGAGACAATCGTCTCAATTTTATTCTGTGTCTTTTATGTTACGCCATATATGATCAATACACGAAGGACGCTGCCCGGGCATTTCTCTGGTGTAGTCTATAAGACATAATTTTAAAATTAATTTCAGACATAGAGACAATATAATCAGATTTTGTTTTACTATTATTTTCGTATAAAATCACCTATAATTATTAAATTTTGTTCGTTTTTGTCTTAAGTAAAGAGGCCCCAGTACACGATTTTCGTTTTTGCTCTCGATTTTGCTAAATTTAACGTAAACTTATTAAATCATTTTGCAAAAGTCGAATTAATTAAATCGTATAGTCTGAAATGCACGAGCTCGCACGGCCATAACAGAATATACGATTTAATTAATTCGAATTCTTGAGTATGAGGTATAATTTTTTGAATATTTTTGTATTAATGACAGTGAAATGTTCTTAGTATGCATGTAAAATTTAATTAAAATTATCGATATTTTAATGGTTTTATGGATATTGCAATATAGGAAACAGAACACTTAATTTTGTCTTTTTTAAAACGATATATTTAACAACTTGTCAAAAAATATTAATTTTTGAATAGCATCACTTCTTTTTCAAACTGTGTAAATCAATTTGTAAATTAAATATTTGGCCTTTATTTGAAAATGTACTAGATTAAGTGTGTGGTGACCAAAGACGCGTACATATACACGTGTATGGAGGTACCACATATGCTGACATCGAGCACGGCAGACCGTTACCCTCGACACAGGAGGTCGCGGCAAAAGCGCTGAGCACAACGAATAAGCGACGATGTAAGCCGGAACAATGACCGAGGACGACGGCGAGAATCGCTAGAGGGCATGAAGAGCGGATGAACTCACCTTGCTGATCTAGGTTAAATACCCACGTGCGCGGCCGAGCTATGGGTTTTGCAAAATGATTTAATAAATTTACGTTAAATTTAGCAAAATCGAGAGCAAATACGAAATTCGTGTACTGGGGTTTCTGAATAAAGTGTTTCTAATTTCATATATAAATTTATATTCATCTGAGCCATGAGTTCAATAAATGGCGATAATGTTAAATGGAATATTATTTGTAGTGAAACTGAGGTGAAGACAATTCAGTCGATGCATAGGTACTTTTATTACTGAGACATTTAAATAGCAAGATTTTATAAATACATCAATACCACTATTTCTGTTTATTGGGTAAGATGTAACAAGTTTATTATAGTTGGGTATACAAAAATTATTAATATTTTACTTATTTAAAAATGCTTCAGTTAACACTATAACATCCGGATTTTGATTCAATAAGTTAATATTAATTAGAAATTCATCGAAATTTTTGTTCATACTTCTGATGTTTAAATGTAAAACAAATAGTGAAGTAGCTATTTTATCAAGAATTTTATTACATTCATTTACTAGAGCAGATATTTTCAATAATATTATTCGATTTATCTATTTCTTCATTGAGGAAGTCTTGCATTGTTTTATGAATAAACGAGTAAACAGGACAAAACAAGATCACTCATAATTTATGCGCGTTAGAGCTATGTAAAGCATTTTTTGCGCAATTCGCATAGTTCGCTGTTGGCTGAATGATCACTGTTATAATCTCTTCTGTTCAAGCAATTGTAGCATTTGGCAGGCTCTTGCTTTTTTGTGGAGTGTTGAATCTTGTGTTCTTCAGCACAGTGGAAGCATCTTGGCTTTTTCATGCTCTCGAGGTATCTTAAAGATGTGTGTCCGTAATTAAGGCAGTGATAACGCTGCATAAGTGGATCGCAGTCTTCTACATGTGCTCTTGTGAATCCAATATTTATTCTTTCTTTTGATGTTATTATTTTTCTTCATTTTGGTGTTGTTTGTATAATAAAGTTTTCCAGTTTTTCAGTTTTTTTCGTTTTGATTTGTTAAGTCAGATAATAATTCTCTTTCGCTATGATCGCTGTCCTTTCCTTTTATTAATATGCAAGAATAATTTTTTTAATGTCTTCGGCATCATTTCCAATGTTTGTGTATTTTTTATTTTCTTTTTTTATCATTTCTGTATCATATTGTTTTTCGCGTGTTAGTAATATTTTATTCTGAAGGTTTTTTTAGTCCCATTATTCCTGTGCCTAGTTAAGGAACATTTATCTTGTTTTTTAATGTTCTTTTGATATCTTCTGCTGCTTTCGAGGAAATTATAATAGCATGATTAGGTTTTGGTATGGGGAGTGTTTTTTCTCTTACTACCATTGAACAGCTTCTTTTTCCATTTTCTTTTTCTTCATACGATGCTTTATTTATTGATGATTCAATTAATGTTTATATACTGGTCTTGATTTTCTACGACTTGACTTTCTATGTTTGTAGTTGATATGAATTACAACGATAGTTGGATGAAGTAAAATGCTGGGTTGTATCTACGAGACCTACAGGGAACATGGAATTTTAGTCTATTTAATAGTTCAGGACAGTCAACGTCGCCCGATACAATTTTTAGTATGTACATCAAATCACCCATTTCCCGACGTTTGTATAATGGTAGGATGTGATATTTTTTGCATAAACTACATAATCATCAGATACGCAATTAAATTTGAAGTAGAGAAAGCGAATAAATGTTTTTAATGTGTTCCGAGCGATTTACATAGTTACTGTAGTTTCCATACTTGGGATTCGTACTCAAGGTTGCCTCTGACAAAAGTGCAGTAAAGTACTATCAATGTCTTTACACACTTAAAATCTTTAGATATTCTCAAGATAAAACCTAAAACCCTGTAGCACATGGTTGTTTTGTAACTATAAATCAAATCGGTATCACCAATGTGGCGGATATGATTTAACGTAATGTGCGTGTATTCACTAAGGATGCAGTGTGACTGTGCACCTCTGCCAAAATGCACAATCAGTCTGATGCATGTAGAGTGAACGCTGAAGGCGTGTGTGTGAATGTGTGTGAAGGTGTATGTAAGGCGGGATGTGATACAGGATGAATAGAAATATGTACTCACAATTAACTCGATGATTTATTGCAGTCACAAAACTTTACATGTTGGAGAATGCGTATACAACAATATACGGAGCGTGAGTTTAAGCGTGGTATTGCGGGCGACGGTCGATGAGAGAATGAGTTTGGTACTTTGTCGGCGCCTCGGGCTTCTCATTGGGCAGTATCCCTCGAGCGCGATTGGTCCGTTTTACACGCTCGAGGGGCTAGAGTCCAGGCAGGTCTGGCTCCACCACAGCCCTATAAGCCTTACTTATAATAGAATCGATATGTTATCGTATAATAATTTGGTATCATTGATCATCCCTAAATCTCTGATTGATGTAGCTCTATCTAATTGTTCTCCTTTGAGTATTTAGTTAAATGATATTTTATTATTTTTGCGTGCGAAAACTACATAAGAACATTTTGAGGGATTCAAGTCAAGTTTATTTAATTTACAATAATTATCTAACCGTAGCAAATCATCTTGTAAATTTAACGAATCGTAAATACTAGAAATTGGTTTAAAAATTTTCATGTCGTTGGCAAAAATTAGGACCCTAGAGTGACAAAAGCAATCGTGAATATCGGAAATGAAGATTGTTAACACCAATGGCCCCAGCAGTGATCCCTGGGGTACTCCGCTGGGAACTGCAACCCAACTCGACATGTAGTTGCTTACTACCACAGACTGAGTTCTATTATCCATGTAGGATGCAAACCACCTTAGCAAGTCGCCACGTATTCCGGCCAGGAAGAGCTTATTAATCAACCAATGATGATCTATTCTATCAAACGCTTTACTATAATCAGTATAGATCACATCTGTTTGAAGTCCATTATCCATTTTATCAGTTGAGCCCTTGCCCGGAAAAACGTTGTATCCAACACAATTGTCAATTTTGAGTTATTGATGGAGTTATGTTAGGTATGTTATTATGCATCGTTTAAGGTAAATAATATGTCAAGAAAAAAATATTTAAGCTTCTGGCTGCATTTTAAAGTTATTGGTTTGTGGAATAACGTTGTATAGTGTTTCTCAAAATGGCGTCGCCGAGCGTCAATATCGTGGAGCGTGGTTTAATTCACATGAATAAAGGGAGAAAACGAACATCTAATGTTCTAAATTGGAAAGATATCAAAGCCAATAAGTTGAAGGATGCAGGAAAGGAGTTTTTATCCAGAAAAAATATTATCAAACCTGCAATTGACCCGCCAGAACATGTTTGTGGAATAACGTTGTATACGATTTGGCAGTTCTGATTGATATTGTGATTTCATATGTGACAATATTATTTTGTCGAACGTTAACCGATTTTACTCAATTGATTTATCCATATTGATATTTGAAATGCTTTTTGATAATAATGCTGGCTTTATAGTGCTCTTTATATCGTAACTTAATATAACACCGATACAAAAAGTTTATTTAATTCCTCATTCTTTTTCGCAGGGTCGAGTTTGTGCCAAAAATGTTTAAATCCGGGATGTTTTCTCCATTTTAATATCAAGATAAATATTTAATCAGTATTCAGGTTACTGAATTACAATGAAAAAAGTAATCATCTCGTCTTGTGTATTAAAAAATTGAATGTCCGACGCCATATTCAGCAAACAGACGGAGATATGTAATAGTATGTACGAGAGACTTATCGTTCCGTAAAAGCTCTTTACCTACTAATGATCTCATCACAATCAGAGCTCAAACCTTCCTCAAAGAATTAGAATCATGGACCTCCTATAGCTTTCTACCAACTATTTGTGGAAGGAGGGCAAGATTGGCTACCGTTTGGAAAAAAATCATGCAGTTAGGGAGCCTGGAACTAACTTCAATGTATTCCAATCTACTGCCAATAAGACTGTTAAGCTCAAGGACCTCAATGACATTTGTGAATTCATGTTAGATGAGCACATGCTGCTTTTAAAAGGCATTATCAAGTAAAGCAGAATAAAAAAATCCATTTTGCGGAATAACGTTGTTTGTGAAAATTTCATATACCTACAACGTTTTTCCACTGATTCAGCATGTTTTTTTACAATATATTCAAATTTAATTGACTTTTCCACCTATTTTATATTGAGATTAGTTAAGAATTATATGTTTGTTATATTTAAAATATAAAATGTAATAAATTGTAACTGGTTTCATTTTTTCAATTTTTCTCGGAATGAGAGTATTGTTGGATACAACGTTATTCCGGGCAAGGGCTCAGTTAGAGAGTAATTAAAAAGGATTATATTGGAGACGGTTGACTTCCCTTTGACGAATACGTGTTGATCTGGATGAATCGAGTGATGAAGAGTTGCATAGACTTGATCATATATAATCTTCACGAAAACCTTAGCAATTGTGCACAATAGAAACAGGCCTATAATTTGCGACGTCTGATTTCAAGCCTTTTTTATGAATCGGCGTAATAAATGCCGATTTCTAGATATCTGGCACAAATCCATTCTTAATAGAAGTTTTAAATAAAATAGAGGCATAGCGATTATATCAGCACATTTAATTAAATATATTGGCGGTATTTGATCAGGTCCAGCAGATTTATTTATATCAAGATGCTTAAATTGATGTTTTATGTTGAATTTACTGACTTCTATTGATGAAATAAAACAAACGGTGAGAAAATTCGTATTTTGAGTACGTGAAGCGGGATTGGAAATCGTAGAATAAAAATAATCTGAAAAATAATTACATATGTCAGAACCTGATATGACCGTATGTCATATTACTTGGCAGGTTGAATGATATACATTTTGATTTAATAAATAACCAGAACGTTATGGGGTTACGTACTACAGACTCCTCTATTTAGAGGTGTAATTGAAGTAACACTCGTTTTCAAATGATTTGGCTCTATCTCGTAAAATATCGAAAGATCATCAGATTTATTGCCATTAATTTTAAATTTACTAAATAACTTATATTATATACATATATATATATTTATATATATATATATATATAGATATATGTATATAATATATATATATATATATATATACAAATTGCGGGCATATAGAAAAAAGGGCTGGAGGAAGGAAAATGGTCAAAGACATCGCAGGCTAACTCAGAGGCTCGAACATTAAATGGGGAAGCCCACTGAAGAAGAAATTATATATTCAAGTCAAATTCAAAACCACCAATATTCATATATCTATATATATATATATATTATAGAATATATAACATATTATATATGTTAAAAACACTAAGGCTTCACGGGTTAAAATATGTTAGTTTCTAACTAATTTGGGGGTAACCCGCGCAAATTCTGGCGTCAGGACCAGTTGGCGATGAGCTGCTTCTCCAAAAGAGCTACAACGTTTGGGCCGGACAATGCGCCTGAAGATGACATTGAGATCTGTTCGAAACGTCGGCAGACGAGGTCCTGACGACCAGAATTTGACGCGGGTACCCCAAAGTCAGTTAGAACTAACATTATATCTATATATATAATATATACATATATATATATATATACATATATATATACATATGTTATTTATATTTTTCATATTTATGGAAGCGAGTCCCGTAATATTTATTAATAGATAAATAAATGAAATTAAGAGAAACACACAAATATCAAATGATAAAACTGATATATTTTTCATTTATTTATGGAAGCGAGTCCCGTAATATTTATTAAGAAATAAATAAATGAAATTAAGAAAAACACACAAATATCAAATGATAAAACTGAAAAATTAAATGCTGGAACCTGGATTCGAACCACGGACCTTTGTGACAACGTGATACCAATTTCACTATCCCAGCCACTTAATAAGTCGTCAATATTTGATTCACTTATTTATATTATTTCATTTTTTATTAGGAGAGTAATCGATTGTTGCGAGAATATCAAACGAAGCTTTGACGTCTTCCCGCTAGTCGATTTCCGAATAATGGAAGTATTCTTTGTTAAACTGCAAATTAAGTATATATGTTATTTATATTTTTCATTTATTTATGGAAGCGAGTCCCGTAATATTTATTAAGAAATAAATAAATGAAATTATGTATATATATAAGTTGTTGATTATGTAATAAAAATAAAATACAAATAATTAATTAAATTAAAAATATCTTGGGCGCTGTTCCTATAATATTTTATTTTTTCAATAACACTTATTTGTATTTATACAAAAAAGTGGGTATGTGTACTTTTATACACGCGTTAGAAGTTATACTTCTTTGGCATATATTAAAAACTACGTATTAAATTGATATTAAAGTAAAAACTATATATTCAAATGTAAAAGTATACATTACCATGATAATAGCGGCTTCCCCTGAAATTTCTCAATTGATGTTGTCGTCTCCATTATTAAAAATCTGATGAATCGAATAGTAATTACAAGGTTTTACCAGCGGGCATTTCCAAACTGATGGCAATCTGTCAAATGCAGCTGAACGCAGTCAAAAATCGACAACAACATATAGCCAATCATTTGTCGGCCTTTGAATTCAGAATCCTTACGCTTGGTACTCGCTTTAAGGTGGTCGACAATACATTATGTATATTACTGGAACACTAACATCAAGTGAATAAAATTTTGACAGTTACACACAGTTAACATATAAAATATACACATTATACTCTCTTTGGCAGCTTCTGGCACGCATTTCATTACATACTAAAATTTAATTTTAACAACTTTTATATTAATTTTATTGTGGAAAACGCGCCAATTTCGATCGTAATTATTCCCGACGACGGGGTGGTCGTTTGTTTTTGTTGTAAGAGATACGGGAGCCAAGGGTCAATCCATTTAAAATTCTCTCTTGTCATAAAAACACCCTCATTGTGTGGGCCGGACACGTGTTAGCTGCGTTGGTTGAAACGACCGTTCGTTCATAAAGAAATATTGAACATGATTTTTAACGAATAAGTTCTGGGTAATAAATACATTATGTTAGGAAGGTCCGCCATTGTCTCTATAAGGAAGAAATATATTACGAAGAATTGACAGGTTACATGGTCTACCGCAACTTTTCCGGGTACTGGCCGATTGTCTTAGGATAGAAACACATTAATTACGACGACCGAAAAACTGTCTGTAATGTTATATAATAGAAAAATAAGGACATGTAGAAAAAATTCCATAGATCTCTTTTAGCTATCGCTGTCAAGTCACATCCGTTGAATTTCAAACCACCCATTATTACAAGTAGCCAGGACCTACTCTAGAATGAGGGAGATATTGTCTTGTAAATATCAATATTATATTAAGATTATCGATAATTAAATGTTCCTTAATAGGTAGTTAAGACTGATGTATAATATATGATTATTACCTTGTGATTTTGACGATTATATTTTGACAGGGAAGTGAATATACCTACTTCTTACTGTGTGTTTTTTTATTGGACTTTAATGTAATGTAGAATGTATAGATTAAGGTAAATGTATAGATAGAGATGTACTTTATAATTTGAATGTAAATATATGTTAGCTATATTAATAAAAAGGGGTTAGGTACCTACTAAGTGCTAAGATTTTGTATAGTGATAAAATAATTGTTTTTACCAGTTGTACTAAATTTTAAGGTAATTAGTTAAATAGATTATTAAATAAAATAAATAAATATTTCTAGTACAATTTAGTCGAATATATTTATGTAATTAATTGTATGTATTGTTTTTATCAGTTGTACTAATATTAAGGTGTTTATTTTTTTAGTTAATTAATAGTAAAATAAATATTAGGGGGGGTGTAGTCAAAAATTAGACCTATCCAATAAGGGATTCGCTAGACGTGGAGAGGCAGGCCCACAGCCGCCAAGACTCTATATAAGAGACGGCTGGCCCCTCCCACAGTGTGAGTTGAAACCCGGAGAGAAGGTGTGACAGTTGAAGCCCGGAGAAAGGAGTGAGTCACGACGGCTGAGAGTGGACCAGTGAGGGTCGAAGTGCTCCGCAGACGAGAGTGACGAGATGCCTACTGGCCGTGTGGTAGAACAGAAGTAGTGGAATTCAACGTGTCAGTGCGACAGTTGAGTTGACTATGCAGAGGAGCTCCGCGGAAGACAGGGAAGTGTCTCCAGAGGCAACGGTCAGGACCGGTCAGAGCGACCGTCCAGTGGACCCCTCGAACGAGGACCTAGAAGTCTATCAACAGCGGCATCAGGTGGATTGAGTAGCTTGATACTACCGCTGTTATAGACAGGTCTAGAAGAAGACGATAGGATCAGTGGATCCGGCTATCAGGGCGATTACCAGGCCGCCAGTGCCGGCACAGAAGACGGGAACGTGGAAGACGTGGCCATCATCGCACCACGCGTGGCTGAAATAAGACGACGAAGAGAAGACGGGAGATTTAAGGTAGTAATAAGATTAATTTTTGTTGTTGTTTGTATATTCATTGTGCCCCTATAGATAATATATGATGTCACGTGTAATTGTACCATAAGCTACTTCTGTATAATTTTCTTTTATTGATTTATTTTGTGTGTCCGTAGGTTAAGGTTTGATTTCTAGGAATATAATTATTTTTGTTATATAATTTTTTTATTTTGTCTCCCCGTCCCACCCTCTAAGTGACTGATTGAAAGAATAGCGATACAGCCTGAGAGCACGAGGTGCGAATTCGAGTACCTCCGCCTCCTGGCGTAGCCAGGACCTCTCTAATTAATTTAATTCCAGCTAATTAAATTAAAAGTCGTATCGTTAACTTAATTCATGGTCTCGCATTTCGTGACAATAAAAAATCTACTCTAAATGTGCTAAAAGAAAATAACTAAAATAAAAAATGTTTAAAAAGCATCTGAGCTTTTGCTACCGAAATTTTTCAAAAGTCAGCTCTCGCTACCGAGGTTTTGCTACATGGCTTTAAAAACTGATTTTTTTCGGCCAAATTTTTGTAATAATTTAATATTTATAATAACTTTTTGGTAATTTTTTGTTACTTAACTTCTACTATTCAACCATTTTTTTAAATCCGTTTTATTTTTAAATATTGTTTAGATAGATTTTAAAATAAATTACAGAACTACAGAAGTTTTTTGAAAATTTAAAAAAAATTAGAAAACATAACATTTTTATCGTTATCTGGAACTCCTATACATTGGAAAGTGGAAGTTTGGGTATGATCGAAAAATTGATGTCTATGTACATATTAACAAAATAATTTATTACTTTTCAGAAATACATCCATTAAAATGTTTATGCATTACACCTGACGACCAGAAAATTTAAAATTTATAGAGAAGACCATGTCAATTACTTTTTTTATTCTTCATCATCATATTCCTCTTCAGGGCTGCCGGAGCTGTCATCCTCATGCGACCATGGGCGTATTGGGCATGGTGTAGTGCACGTTGTGGTTTTCTTATGGCAGCACGGTTTTTTAGTAGTGCACGTTGTGGTGTGCTTATGGCAGCACGGTTTTTTAGTAGTGCACGTTGTGGTGTGCTTATGGCAGCAAGGTTTTTTAGTAGTGCACGTTGTGGTGTGGCAGCAAGGTTTTTTAGTAGTGCACGTGGTTTTCTTATGGCAGCATGGTTTTTTAGTAGTGCACGTTGTGGTGTGGCAGCAAGGTTTTTTAGTAGTGCACGTGGTTTTCTTATGGCAGCAAGGTTTTTTAGTAGTGCACGTGGTTTTCTTATGGCAGCATGGTTTTTTAGTAGTGCACGTGGTTTTCTTATGGCAGCACGGTTTTTTAGTAGTGCACGTTGTGGTGTGGCAGCAAGGTTTTTTAGTAGTGCATGTTGTGGTATGACAACAAGGTTTTTTGTATGACTCTTCATTTGAATCATCGTTTGGATACTCTTCTGAAGCTTCGATTGACTCATCACTTACAGCATAATTTCGCCAATCACCGGGTGGACCTGCCTCGGCATACTGTTAAAAATTAAATCAGAGTGTTGTTATTCTGACACAACAATTTATCGAGTATATTAGTTACGTAAAGTTTTTTCTTATTGTTATTATATGTACTAGTTGATCACAGAATGTTATATGAATTACGAGAAATATATTAAAGTTGTTAAGTTGTTGTGGTACCTTTCTTATAAAGCAAAACTGTTTAGAGAGGGAGTTAACAGTGCAATATAATTAAAGTAATGTACGTAATTCAGTACATAACAGATATTTTAAAAGTACACAATTAAATGTTTAATTTAATTCAACAAAAATATATGGACTGTAAAGAATGATAATGGAATATTCAGTAATAGATAAATTGAGCTAATCAATGAATTTAAATAAATTACGTACGTATATGGAAACTAAATAAAATAAAAATTATTATTTTTAATTAATTATAAACAATTTTGGATTTTCAATACTTGATATGTAATATCTTTCCTCTAGCTTTCTTGCACTCTGTGTGATTTCGTGAAAATGGGCGGAAATTTTTAACAGGAAACAAGAAGCCGGGGACGCGCGAGCTACTTCATTGAATCGAGAGGTCACATACACACGGCAGAATATTCCAGAAAACTATACACAGAAGATTCTGAACGGCCGTGAAAATCTAAGGTACTTCATTGAGCGTCAGATGGTGGCAACCATTGTCAACCCATTTTCCGTGAGGTTGGTACTATATTAATGAATGTATAATATCAGTTTGTTTCTATCAAACTTTGGAGAGATTGACATAATTAAAGAAAATAAACCTTCTGGTGTTGCTTTGTAAATAAGGAAACGACATTAAAAGTTTATTCTTTAATATGTCAAATATATTTTGATAACATTATCACAGCTGCCACGGTAACGAAGTACCTACACTGTTTTATTGACATCGCCAAAATTCTTTATTGACAGCTCACAGTGCACCAAATATATATATATATATATCTATCTATATCATACTATAGATATTATATAAATGTATGCCATTTTTTTCTCTTTCACTACCTCAGTGAGTACGACAGCCGCTCACTTATAAAAAAACCTACCTTGTAGCTAAATAGATTTTATTATAAAAATTAGCCCATTTCTAGGTTAGCAACACAGGGCGATCCTATCAATTCCATTCGACCCTGTGGACAGATGGACAAAATGGCGACGGCGGCGTCCGACTACACTCGAGCGGCCGTTTCGGACATCACGGCGTAATCACAAGGCGACCCTATAAATCCTGTCGACCCGATCAACACCCTCGGACCCCGTTCATCCCCGCTGGACCGCATCCACACGAGCCAGCAAAACTCAAGATCGACGCGGCAAAGCCAGATGGAAAGATGGCGACGTCGGCGTCCGCTACACTCGAGCTGCCATCCCGGACATCACGGCGTAATCACAAGTAAAAACGAATCTTTCTCATGTTAAATTGTGACCTGAAGGACGTTGGTTGAAGACAAATGAAGAATCTTCCGTCTAGTCAGTATCTTCGCACGCCTACCCACATCTTAGCTTCGCAATGTCTGGGAATGCTGTTTGTAACCTCATCATTTAAATTCTGCCGCATCGTTCAATCTTCCAAATTACCAACTGCTTGCAACTGGATACTCCCTATTTTTCAAGATGTCCCGTATTTTATTATCTGTAAAGAAAGGATTCATAAGCCTCAGCTGCCGCTGTGACATTCTAGTCATGTTAAATTAATATGATTTTATTTAAGATTTAAAAGGGTGACGTCAGACATTATAAATCAACTACTGCTTGAAGCATTTTGGGTCTTTTACCTCATCATTAGTTTTCTTCATATACTTTGCTTGGCCCGTATGGCAAAAAAATTACAATCTTACGATAACCTCACTTGCTCCTAAAATTTGTTTCTACCCAAATCTTACTACATTGTAATACAGTTCATCCCCATCTTGTTGTTTATAACAAGTCTTCGTCCGCACGTTTAATATTTAGATTTGTTTCGCCGCTTGATCCTCTTGAACCTCTTTTACAAAACATTTTTATCATTTAATTTTAATTTCTTTAAATTGACAAGTTCGCCTTATAAATTACTCAAATAACAAGGCCTTGGGCTGTCTTTCAAAAAAAAATTTTTGTTGCAAACGCTGGGGATCTGACGCATTAAGACTAGAATTTCAGCTTTTACATCATATTAAGAACATTGTTTGGAACGCAATAATATTTTATTCACATCTCAGTTGCATTTAACTCCTATTTTTTTTCTGACACATTGTTTGAAAATGCAATATTTTATTCACATCTCGGTTGTATTTAACGCTTATTTTATTTCTAAAACATTGTTTTATCATTTTGTTCATTTTCATTTTATTTTGAAATTAAATTGTAATAAGACCAAATATTTATGCTCATTGTGTGAATCCATCTTGCTCGAACTCCCTTTGCGGCTAGCAGGTTTCCAGTGAACGCACCTCACGACCCCCGACTGAATCCAGCTGGTGAACAACGGACCTCGGAGGATCTACTCCTAGCCCCGAGGGCGGGATAAGAGCCTCTCCGAGTCCATCCGTTGCAATATATATATATATTATTACAATATGTTATTACAAGTGAGTTGTAATAAATATTTATTCGAATAAATATTTCCGTATTTAGTTTTTTTCAATTTTGACGTAATTGAAATTTCGATTAATTTCTGTCGCTTGATTTATGTCAATTGATATTTTTAATTGTGAGATTTTAAATGTTACACATCATTCGTTTTTTGATTAATAAATGTAGCAGGGAGTTGATCGAAATTAACTCCTACAAAAGAATAGTGATTTTGCGCTGCACTGGTATTGTATTATATTTTATTTATTGGTAGATATTTAGGGATGTTAAAATTTAAAAATATTCTTTTTCTATAAGAATAAAAATTTCTAAAAAGTTGTGTGTCTTATTTTTTGTTTTCTTTATATATTTGAATTATAGAATTTTTAAAATTTCTTCAACAGTAGGTACGCTAAATTCCTGAAACGTAAGAACTGTGAAGTAGACTAGGTTTTTAAGAATAATTTTGATTATTTTTTTGAACGCTGTGTATTCACAGTGAATACACAATAGTGGATTTAGAGAAGCATTGTTCGAGCCTTCCCTTACAATAATTCCATAATGTAAAATGGACTGTGTATAAATGAGAAATAAACAATTTGAATTCTTAAAGTTAAGATATATCGCGCATACAGTATTGTGGTTAGTTTCGTTTTCGTTATTTTGAATAGTGATGCTAAAATCTGACGAAAAATCACAAAGATTTATTGTAAATGGAACATAATATGTTTTATTATGTTCCATTCTTTGTCAGGTTTTAAGTTTATTAATCTGGTCATTAATCTTATTTCTTAAGTTACCCCACGTTCTTGAATATATTAAAAAAAAAAAATGGTATCATCCCCATAAGAGATATTTCACTGTCAAGACGCTAAAATTTTCATTTATATAAATAGCCTTACGGCGTATTAATAGTGTCACACTGTCTTAATTTACTGAGAATTTTCACTCGTTGTGTACGATTTTTTAAATAGCTTAAAAGCTTTAAAAACAATGATGTTTAAAACAATGATAACATATTTCCAGTGAAGTTGACGTTACCCACAGAACCCTGGTAGCATGGCAAAAATGATAAGATCTGCAGTTATCTATAGTTCAAAATGCTGGACCGTATGAAAGGTGCACTAGCAAAAATCTCATACAAGTGAAATTAAGATGCTCAGATGGTCTAGGGCTATAACGAGGCTTGACAGAGTGAGAAATTAGCAAATCCGGGATAATCTTAGAGTGATTCTCGTTACTGAAAAGGTGAAGGAATCGAGACTGAAATGGTATGGCCTTCTAATGAGGCATGGAACTCAAAACACAAGAGACAAAAGGAAGTAGAGGTCGACCCAGCGCCAGAAGGTGGAGAAGGACCTGAAGAATGCTCAGTTGAACGAAGCGATGGCCCAGAACAGGAATCGTGGAAAAGAAAAGTAAAGAAAGCCGATCCCACATGAAATGGAATGTGGCTGAAGAGGAATAAGAGGAACAAATTTCCAAGGGAAATCTTAAAATAAGAATAAAAAAAACATAGATATCAGAATGTTCTTGTGTTTTCACGGCCGCTCAGAACCTTCTGTTTTGTGTCTTCTGGGGTACTACGCCGTGTTTTTATGCCCTTATGAATTCTGGTACCAACACTGATGTATGGAAGCGAAGCCTGGAGCTGGCAGAAGAGGAACGAAATTAGATTGAATGCAGTGGACATGAGATCCCTCAGACGTATGTGTGGCAAATCAATTTATGATAGAGTGAAGAATGCAGATATTAGGAACGAATGTAAAGTTGATCTTAGCATAATTGATAGAATTATAAAAGGGTCGCTCAGATGGTTTGGGCATATTGAGCGAATGAATGAGGAAATAATAGTAAGAAAGATATATAATGCAAGTGTTGATGGCACCAGAAAGAGAGGGAGATCGCGGAAGACGTGGCATGATCAGATTAACCAGCCTCAACAACCGGCGGGCTTGCATGCGAAGATGTATGAATGTGGATGAGGTGAGAGATGTATGTCAGGACAGAAGAGTGTGGCGCTCTATCCTCTCTGCCTACCCCCACGGGGAAACGGCTTGATTGTAAGTTAGTTAGTTAGTAAGTTTATGCGTTTCTGGCCGGCGTTTCGGATCCCATTGCAGGGTCCATCATAATTAATTAATATTTTAGCACTGAGTGATTATGACCTCGTGTCGCTTGTGACGTCATTCGACCTGATCGAGGTTGTTGCACCCCACCTATCAGTTCTCAAGTCACACCAAGATGCTCGAGTTGTTTGTAGTTATTTCACTTACGGCTGTTTTTTTATTTATTTATTGTATTTTTGAGGTAGAGAAACGTGAGCCACTCATTCAAAAAAAATATGGTTGGTATCTGGGAAAGGCAGATACAAGCTATACAGTGGAATATGGTAAATGGACAGTGAGGAATCAGCTGGAACGGAAAACTGCAAGTTTTTTTACGAACAAGATACCATGGCTATACTATTCAGAAAAAAAAAAGATCACAAACTTCTATCGTGTACAGTGGAATAAAATTAAAGGTATATGAAACTAATACTTATACCTAATGCTGTATAAATTAGGAAAAATAAAAACTATTGCATTTATCCATCCTACTTTATGTGGGATAGACGATAAAGATATAAGGATAGTAGGTAATATATATTGGAACCAAAAAGCAGCAGTAAGAGTCGAACAATGTCTAACAGACGAAATAGAAATAAACAGAGGCGTGCGACAGGGATGTATTCTTTCACCCATGCTGTTCAACTTATATTCAGAAGAAATATTCAATGAAGCTCTGCAAGAATCTACCCAAGGACTTGTTGTAAATGGGAAATTCCTGAACAACCTGCGTTATGCAGATGATACGGTACTTCTAACAAGTAACATTGAGGATCTGCAACTTCTGCTGAATCAAGTAGTGAAGACATGTGAGAAATTTGGGTTATAATCTAATAAATTAAAACAAAATACACGCTCATAAAATAAAATAACGCATAAAAATTTTGGTTAAAATAAATATGGGTTAGATAAATAAATTTGGGTTAGAACTTAATAAATTAAAACAAAATACATGCTCATAAGCAAAAAAAGTTGACTTGAATGAAAATCTTTATATAGCTGGAACGAAACTAGAGAAGATACAAAATATTGTATACTTGGGCTGCATTTAAATGAAAGATTTTATCTTTGGGTTGAAATCAAATGCCGTATAGAGCAAGCTCGTGCAACCTTTATCCGCATGAAAAAGATGTTCTGCAGTCATGATCTCAACCTTGAATTACGAATGCGAATGGTAAGATGCTACGTGTTTTCGGTATTTTTCTATGGTTTGGAAGCATGAACGCTTACCGAAGAACTGATAAGGCGACTTAAAGCATTCGAGATGTGGATCTACAGAAGAATTCCCAAGATGGATGGACAGAGTTACGAATGAAGATGTTATGGCTCGGATGAATAAAGAAAAATAAGTTATTAAAACAATAAAAACCCGAAAACTTCAATATCTAGGACATGTGATGAGATATCCAGAAAAATACGAGATCTTGCATCTCATCATGCAGGGAAAGATTGCCGGAAGTCGGGGCCCAGGAAGAAGGAGGACTTCATGGATGAAAAACTTGAGACAGTGGTTTGGCCAGTCTACTGTGGAGCTGTTCCGGGCCGCAGTAAACAAAGTCCGCATAGCAAACATGGTAGCCAACATCCGTTAAACGGACAGGGCACGAGAAGAAGAAGAACTTTATGTGTGGAAAATATCACTTCCGACGCCAAATATAACCATCAAAAACGAACTAATCAAAAGGGTCACGCAATACAAGTAGGTACTTAGGTGCATGGGTGAACGAGAACTGGGATCCATCTCAAGAAGTAAAAGCTCGAATAGAGATGAGAAGAAGTGCGTTTCTCAGAGTGAGATCGTTATTTTCTAACCGTGACCTAAGCCTGCAACTTAGAATCTGTACCTACTGTTCGGTGTTATATTTTTGCCACTCTCCGGTTTTCCAGCGTATGGAAAAAGACAGAGTAGTACCTACTGCGGACTTGAGACAAGAAGGCTTGAGTATCTTGGAAGACAAGAAGGCTTGAGTATCTTGGATATGTTATGAGAAGTCCGAAGTATAGTCTGAACCAACTCATCATCCAGAGGGAAATAAGTGGTTAAAGAAGCGTAGGAAGACGCCAACGACGTAACTTGAGGGACTGGTATAAGCGTAACTCGACTGCGTTGTTCCGTGCGGCGGTAAATAAAGTGGTAATTACCAGAATGATTGCCGACCTCCGATAAGAGATAGTACAACAAGAAGAAGACCTACTTTAAGAACACATAATAAAAAAAAATATTTTCTAAGGTATCAAGAAGGTAACCATAAATAAACATAGATAACCAATCAGGCCATATTGAATACGCCGACCACCACCGCGGGGCCTCAGACGGCAGGTATAGTAAACCGACCGGACGCGGACTCCCTAAAGTCGGTTCAAAAATATATAATGGAATTTATTGAAAATAAATTCCAAACGGTTAACGACACACTGCAAACATTCACCACAAAATTCGATGAGTTGTTCAACCTCTTCATATTTTACTCTGAAAAAATCAATGAACTTGAAAACAAATTCACCGAATACGAGAAAAAAATAAAAAGAGCAAATGAATTGGAGAAAGAAGTAGATGATCTACGAAAGACAATGATGGACCTACGTCACTCTACAAACAAGCAGGATCAATGGGCCCGAAGAATAATTTGAAAATTAAAGGAATTCCGGGAAAAAAAGGAAAAAATCTGATCGACCACATCCATAAAATTGCTGAAACGGTCGGATTTCCCCTGGCTGTCGATGATCTGGACTTTACCGTAAGAGTACCAGCGAAACCACCTAACAAGAATAAACAAAAGAATATTATTCTTAAATTCGTCAGAAGGCACACAAAGGACGGACTTCTATCAGCGATACGAAAACGACGGGGTGTCTCAACCACAGACATCGGCCTCACTGGAGCAACACAAAGAATCTTTATCAATGAACATCTAACAGCAGAAAAAAAGAAGCTTCTCTTTGAGGCTAAATCTCTCGCACGCCTTCAGGGATTTTCTTACTGTTGGACGAGAAACTCAACTATTCTATTGCGACGGAACGACACATCACCCCCCATCCGGATCGAAAGCGAGCGGGACCTACAGAAGATAACTGGATTCTAATTGCGCCCCACTCCAAATTAATAAATTTTCGTATACCATCGCCAGACCTAACTCCCTTCTCTCATCCCCTGTCCCTACCTAACCCGATTCCACAGCGGTCGATCAACAGCCGTTTTGCTCTGTATGGCACTCTGTGAGTACTTCCAATACATAAATATCATGTGCATCACACGTCTCATTCTAACCTTCGGCTTATGGCGATAGAAATAATAACAATATTTCTACATATCATTATCATCATTGTATCGGTCTCAGTTATCCACACTTCACATACATATTCCTCCAAAATACATACTTCTTGCAAGCGCGAGCGCACTATATCCCTTCTGAATGTTTATACACTTTACCCCATTTTATTATGTTCTACTTATTACCCAGTTCGCTACATACGTATGTACGGTATACTTCTTTTTATTATTTTATATTTACCCAATTCGCTATAAATTACACCTTATTACCACTTTAACTGACAGTGACACAATGTCTTGATATATACTTTCAAAATGCGCGAGGTTTACGCACGAAAACAGACACATTCCTAAATAACGTTGCATGTAACCACTGGGACTGTGTGGGCATAGTAGAAAGCTGGTTAATAGGTAACATTAATAACTGCGAAATTTTTGACACTAGATATTCAGAATTTAGGCGTGACAGAGACTATTCCCTAACCGGCCAAAAACTTGGAGGAGGTGTAGTTCTTGCTATATTGCTCCCTGATATTTCCTGGGGAAGTATCAGCAATAATAAATATCTCCTTCCAACCCACTATACAAGGTCACTGAGCGGAGAGTTCTGTGATACAATAAACTTCTTAGGCTTAAAACAATTCAATAATTCAATTAATAGTTTGGGTAGAATTCTCGACCTAGTTCTCTGCAATCACAACACTATAGAAACAAAGGCGAGCGATGATCCACTAGTTGCAGAAGACGCACACCATATAGCGATCAATATAACTCTTGCAGCTTCCGTGGATTCTCCCCAAATAAACCAGCTTAAGAAAAAAGTAGTACAATTTCGAAACGGAGATTATATAACAATAAACAACAAGCTAAACACGATGAACTGGGATTCTATTTTTGAAGAGCTCAACACGAACGATGCAACATCTCTATTCTATGATATTCTTGAAAAATTAATCGAAGCACATATACCATTCAAATACATTTGGTCTAATAAGTATTCCCCGTGGTATACGCCATCTCTAATAAAAATATGCAAGGAAAAATACAAATATTAAAAAAAATTCAAATTGTACAAAAACCCAATTGATTACGAAACTTTTTCCCTGTTGAGGACCAGGCTGAAAAGATTGTCAAAGTCACATTACAGTAATTATATCCAAAGAATAGAAAATGCAATAACATCGAACCCTAAACAATTTTGGTCATACGCGAAATCAAAAAATGCATCATCAACTATTCCAAATAAAGTCATATACCTTAACCAAACCTCAGTGAATGGATAAGATATTTGCAACCTATTCTCACAATACTTGAAATCCGTATTTACTCAAAATACCTCAGGGGCACACCCACCCTCTATAGTCGACTTTGGCCCGGCTGACATTAAACAAATTTCGATAAACCCAACTGTTATACGAGATCATATAAATAGTCTAGATTTGAATAAAGGCGCAGGGCCTGACTGTATTTTCCCCTCGTTTGTACATGCATTCTCTTCCAGTATCGTCCATCCACTCTGTTTACTTTTTATTAAATCCCTTAATGAAGGTATCTTCCCGGATCAATGGAAAAAAGCGCACATTACCCCTATTTTTAAATCTGGTCAAAAAAATGACGTAACTAACTACAGACCAATCTCAAAATTGTCAATATTCAGTAAACTCTTTGAAAAAATAGTCTATACCCAGATATTTAGCGCCATAAAGCCATACATTAATCCCCAACAACACGGCTTCTTCGTGGGAAGATCCACTGTCACCAATCTACTAACCTTCACGCAGTACGCGCTATCCTCAATGGATCAACGAGCGCAAACCGATGCCATATACACAGACTACAGTAAAGCATTTGACAAAGTCGATCATGACATTTTAGCTGATAAACTGATAAAAATAGGAATCCACGGTGACCTACTAAGGCGGCTTATTTCCTACATTACCAACAGAAACCAAGCAGTTGTCATCGGCGGTCTTAAATCTGACTGGGCTCGCATCTCCTCTGGAGTCCCTCAAGGGAGTTTACTGGGTCCAATACTGTTCATAATCTATATAAACGATATAAAAAAATGCTTTCATTTCGCTAATTTCCTACTTTATGCGGATGATATGAAGATTTTCGCAAAAGTGAACTCCCTAGACGATTGCCGAAAAATTCAAGAAGATCTTAACTGCGTTTCTGTCTACTGTCATATAAACAAACTTCTTCTTAACGCAAAAAAATGCTTTCAAATGACATTTTCCAGGAAAACCAATAACATTCAGTTTGCCTACTCAATAAACAACGCTCAACGAGAAAACAAATGCGAATTAAAAGACCTCGGAATAATTCTCGACAGTAAACTTATTTTTAAAGCGCACTTTGACCATATTATCTCCAAAGCCTACAGTATGCTGGGATTCATACTTCGAACCTACAAACAATTCAGAAATCCTCACTCATTAAAAATTTTATATTATTCCTACGTTCGCAGTCACTTGGAGTATGCATCTCAGGTCAGACAACATACATTGTGAGAATAGAACAAATTCAGAACAGGTTTTTGCGTCGCCTCAATGGTAAATCCGGCATGTATTTCGACTCATATATGGAAGCAATGGATTTCCATAACATGAGAACCCTGGAACACAGAAGAGCACGAGCTGATCAAATACTACTTTTCAAGTTACTTCAGGGACATATTGACTGTCCCAGCCAATTGGAGCTGGTTTCTCTCCACGCTCCATCAAGGCGAACCCGACAGTCCGTGCTCTTCCATGTACCCATAAGCAGAACCTCTTATGCACAGAACTCATTCATCCAGCGAACATGCAAAGCATACAATGACCACTTCAATGACATTGATATATTTAATACCAACATCTCAGCTCTTAAAAATCGTATTTAAAACCGCTTATATTATATTACTATATCTTCACCGGATTAACTGAGACCGACCATCATCATACACACACCACAGCCAAACTCTCATCACTCTTTACACATACCCCCACATCTGTATACAACGTCATGCACAGAATACATACGCACTCCACTCAGCCACAATCCCATACACCTCACTCCACTTCCCCCTCTAACTCCCACTCCTATCCCTCTATTTAATATATGTTCTCTTTATTGCTTGATTTAACATTTTATGCCGTGGATCTCTATAATTGGTCTACGAATTACGTTATGTATTATTATAATAAATTGTATACTGTTGAGATTCCCAAAATAAGAAAATAAAATAAAAATAAAATAAATCATCCACGCATGGTACAAATTTTAATGGTCTACATGTCAACTTACACTATGATATAAATAACGATGTTAAAAATGATATCAACTTACATGGATTGCAAACAGGGAAACCAGGAAAACCAAGTCCAGTCTTAAGAATCTCATATTTGCTTCTTCTGGGAGTCCTGATATTCTGGAAAAGTGATTCCAAAGTGAATACGTTTGTGATCGCAACTTCCAGCTTATATAAGTGTGAAATGTGTTTTTTCCATGTCAAATTAGATAAATGGTCCGTGTGCAGTGCAATGCAGTGTTGTATTTGGGCAGAATTTTTTTGAATCATTTGAATTTATTTTTTAACCAGCTAACAGCACATTTGGTTAGCAGCTAGGTTAAGAGTTAGTTAGTTAAGTTAACAGACCCTAAACAGAAATTGCTTGTTTTATCTGTAATAATTATCTTAAAATGAAAGTTCTGGCACTTATTGCTTTATTTATTTCCAGTATTCATAATGACTGAGAAATAGATTGTTTAATTCAACAACACATTCTTATTGTGAAGTTGCAATTTTTTCAGAAAAAGTTTTGTGAAATTTAAAACCAAATCTCCTCCTTTCCGGGGCAGGCGCGTTACCGAATTACGCTATAGAAGCCTTGTATATTTCCGTGAATATATCGTCCTTATCTGTAAGTCTCATTTATTTAGAATGTGTTCTTGAATAAATAATATATGTATGTTGTATGAAATGTTTCCAAAAATAAAAATTAATCAAACGGTTAATTTGGCGTGCATCTAGCGGGAGGATAGAAAACTAATTTGTAACTACCGTATCAGAAAAATTGGATTGCTCTAAAAATGGATAATAAATGTTAATCAATTAATAAATGTGACTTACAGATAAGGTCAATATATTCACGGAAATATACAAGGCTTCTATAGCGTAATTGGATAACGCACCTGGCCCGGAAAGGAGGAGATCCGTGGTTTGTATTCATCGATTTGATTTTGATTAATTCATTTGGTTTTAGATTATTTAAATTTAGCGCGAAACGACTGTGGCCTTTGCCGCCTGTGACGTCACTTTACCTAGACGAGATTGTCGCGCCACAGACACTAAGCGAACACGTCGTCTAGGTCAAGTGACGTCACACGCTGGACCTCGCATGAATCAAAATTATTTTTGCAAGCGCGACTTTAAAGTCCCATAACTTTGAATGATTATTTCACATTTTTGTATCATTTTACTTATATTTTCTATAAAACAAATGGAAACTTCTTAATTGTATTTTTTTATTTATTTATTTGGAAATCAAGTTACAAATCATGGATATAAGTTAATGATAACCTATGTATAAGAGCATGATTAATCAGGATCTAACATTTTACTAATAAAAAGATCAAATTAGAAACCAAAGACAAGAACAGTAACAATAGAATGAAAAAAATAATATTATAATTAATTTTTTGTTTATTTATTTACATATATACGGCTCTAAAGTCTCTTACATTATTATTTGTACAAAGTTGATAAACAATACACAGTAGAAATAATATATTTAAAAAAATACAAATGTGAACATAAATTATTTAGAAACATAATCAAGAACAATATAAATGTAGAATTAAAGGAGACAATAAAACAATAATAGTAATTCGATGAAATTGGAAATATAAATAACGTTGTTTTATATAATAGGCGATTCAATAGGCAATACAATAAATTAAAGAAGAATAAACAAAACAGTAAATATTAATTCAACGAAGACAATATATGGTAAAAATATTTTTAGAAATAATAATTATGTGATGCAGAATAATATTCACTAGGATTCTTAGTTCATATAAAGACACAAGATAGATATCAATGTCGGCGAACAAGTTGTTGTAAGCTCGGCACATTCCCACTACGGGTAAGCGTAAACCGGAGTTGGTGCGAGCAACAGTTACGTACAATAGCGAGTAACTTTCAAATCGGAGACAAGGGTTCGGCCTCTTCTCGATGTCTATTAGTACAACTAATATCCGGAGGGGGATATTATAGCGCCAGTAAATACAAATAATAGAATTAAAACAAAAAAAAATACCAATTGAAGAAAGGAAAATTATTAAACGAAAGTATTATAATGGAATTATGTAACAAATATTCAATCAATATATATATATATAAAGAAACCCGTGTTCCCTACCCGCCAAGTTTTCTCCACAACCAGCCACAACCACCCACTGGTGGTTATGGTGGTGGATAGTCCTCGGTGTCACATCGAGAATATGCGAGTTTGGCGGGGGTGGCTTTGCTTGGGTGGCAGTGGGTGATGAAAATGTACTTTCTAGCACATTGTTTTGTTATGGGAAGGCCGCAAATGCTTCAGATTGTTTCAAAGTAGGTCATCTGTGACTGTGTCGGTGAGTCTAGAAGGTTCCGGAAAAACCTGCTCTAGAAAGTTCTGGAAGGAGAAGATTCTAGAAAATTCCCAAAAGTTCTATAAGGTTCTAAACTGAGTGGCGGAATGTGTCGGTGTGTCTAGAAGGTTTCTGTACATTCAATAAATTTCTAATGCTACGATTAGGGAATGCAATCCCGAGTAGGCATTGTCCTTTCGGGATCCTTCGAGATTAGAATTTCCAATCCCGCGGGATCCCTACGGATCGTATTTTTTTTGTTTATAGAGTTGAATAGCAATAAACGACAGTGCCTTGCATTTTTATATCAGCAATTTTAATAAAATGTTCATTTTTAATGGTTGCAATAAAGTTTTTGCATGCGTTTTTCTAAGCATTAGTCAGTCGGTCAAAAACTACTAACTAGTAGAAGTTTTTATTATGATAGGTTGATAAAATACAGCAAATATTATTCAAAGCTATTTTCATTATTTGAATGTGAATTTTAAGTACTTACTAAAAGTGCTATAGACATACACAATTAAACATACAACACAAAAAATGCTGATCAATCCCGATAATGCCGATAATCTCGTCCGATTTTTCGGTTCAGGATTGATCTCGTAAAATGCCTCGAGATTTCGCGTGATCCCGATCTCGCGGGATCGGGATTGCATTCCCTAGCTACGACCGAAGTGTGCACCTGTTGTCGTTTCTCATAAAATACAAAATTGCCGTTCTTTCCAAGGTGGACATTTTCATCGAATTTCAGTAACGGAAACCCCATCCGGCAACATTCAGAATCAGTTGTATACCTGCAGTTTTTAGGCATCACCACCGCTGCAAAACAACTTATAAAACCCGTGCGTTAGTATTGCCAGGCAGGTCAATCTTTTCGGAAGACTCCAACAGTCCTCGCCTCCTTAAGAGGTGTCCGAGGGGTTTTCCTGGCGAACCTGTTCTCCGCCGCAGTCGAGTGTTCTACTGCTGGAGCAGATCGGTACCAAGGCGAGCTTGCGTGAAGCTCGAGCCTCGTCGTGTGCTCAACTCCGAAACGTCTCTTCGCCATTGCTCTTTCCATCATGCTTTTTCTTGGAAGAGTCTTCACTGAATCTGTGAACTGGGATAACAGAGAATCCCACCATAATATGCCTGTGCCTATTTCTGTATTTGCTTTTATATTTCACTGCTTATGAACTCTGTTTTTTTTTAAAAATTTAAATGAATTGTTTTCATAGAATGTTTGCCATTATTTTCTTGCCCGTATGAAACAATCCATGTTTCAATTCACACGAGATAATATCGAATGATTCGATGTTACAAAGTTAAACACATGCTAATGTCGAACGGCCTCAAAAAAAAAGAGAAGCAGAGAGGGGCGGAGACCCACCCTATCCCGGAACTGTTATGGAAGTGTTTACTTCCTTACCAGTTCCTCTCAGTAAATCATCCCGTGAATTAATTATTATTAATCAAATCGGTTTGACTTCGACTTTCCATCCCATTCTGCATCTATTGGGTTTCGAGTTAATTTAAAAATGAATAATGTACATATCATCAAAACCTAATGAGTGCAAAGAAAACAATACCTTGATATCTTATAATGCGTATACGTGCTACTCGATAGCCCGACAGAGAAGCAGTAAAGGCGACCATAGTATTCGCAGCCACTTCAAGAAGGGGAGAAAGGACGTCACAGATGTATTTTGGTCCCGCTACCGCGACCACGGACCAGCAGACTCTACGTCTAGTCGAACAGCCTAGTAACGAATGGCGTCGGGTACTTTTTGCTTTAAGTCATGTATTTTCTTATAGCATTTATTCTAGCGCATTAATTATAAATTTAATTTGAATTTTAACTATATGGACTCAATAAAATTTCATAATTTTGAAACTCTAGAAAACAGGTGAATATTGTCAGATCAATCCTTTCTTTTCCAAATAATTCATAACCTTATTGATTCTCCTGAAATCACCAGCTTGCTAGCTTTCCACGTCCCATTCCGAGCTGCCAGACAGAAGTACCTCTCTTCCCTTCCAATTTATCAAACCAACAATAGGAAATCCTCTCTCATTCCACGCATATGCTCAGATTATAATTACCTCTTAAATTCAATAGATATTTTTAACACTAAATATGAGAGTATCGTCATATGGTGAGGCAGATACTAGAAACTCGTCCCCCTCCCTGATCATGTATATTATATACATCACGAGCCCCTTTATGTCTATGTTAATGCTAAATTTGGAACAATTGTTTAAATGATATTTTAACTGTCATTGTCAAATTGACTTATCTATGATTATGTCCTATTTGTGTTATCCTTTAATTGAGGGAGACATTTAACTATTTTTTTGTATTTTATCTTATCAAGCAATTGTATCACCCTGTTGGATGACCGAATTGAATAAATAAATACACTATTTACACTTTACACTGTATCCCGAGGATTGCGACAACGGGGAAGATCTTGAGCGTACCAAGATCCATAATGAAGCGTAGCCGCATGATGATAAGGGTTATGATAGCGAGGTCCCAAAAAGCAACACTCCAAGATTTACTTTGGATCGTTCAAAAGGTGTAGGATTTTATACAGAACAGACCAAAATATATAAAAACTCCGGGCCTTACGCATATTGATATAGTGCATTTGATATATTGGTACAGTTTTAACGATAAATTTTCATATGGCATTTGGTATAATGTTCGCTGATTGTAATAATTCATAAATTGCATATGGTATAAAGTATAAACACATATTTACATAATAAAAATATTGTAGATTAAATAAACTTCAACAATGTAGTTCTGTTGACTTTGTACAGTAATTTATTTTATTGTCAATTGACTTAATGTCGAGTAAGATCATTAAAGTTTATGTAAACAATCCACAGTGTTTTGTAGTAGAAATATAAATTAACGAAGCAGAATCACGACATCCATAGCGCAGTTCATAACCATGTATAGACAACTTTTTAAATTCACAACATCAACACGTCAGCCCTGATGATGGACTCTGCAATGGGACCAGAAAGTTCGTGTACGCTCTCTGATAGCGCTACAGCCCGATACAATCGAGCCTTGCCCTCCCGCAACGTTTGCCCCCAACTCTCCCGGTCCTCAGCCGCTGGCCTCTAATTCCACCTGGAGTGGTTGCAATCCACCTCGGACTCTTTCGGTATACGTATTCGCTCGAACGTGGGTTTCCCGCTGGGAGCTGCTCCGGGATGAGACTGTCGACTGTGGGCCTGCGGACGTCTGGATTGAACTGTCCCGTTTTCTGTTTTGTCCTTCCCCTATAGGGAAAGTATTCTGATATCCTTTCTAGCCGTCCCTCGCTGTCTCTCCTTCCCACTCAATCCGCCCTGGCCTTCGTTCTGTTTAAACTTTATACTTTGTATTTTTTGATAATATTATTTTCTGCGTTTTTTAACAAATTAGAAGTGAATGCAATGCTGGCTGTAGTGTGGTAGATAGAATAAAGAAATGAGTGCTGAGATGGTTTGGTCATGTGGAACGTATGAACGAGGAAAGGATGGTTGAGAAAATATATGAGGCGAGTGTTGAAGGCAACAGGAATAGAGGACGTCCGCGAAAGACCTGGCACGATCGGGTACTACGGAAATATTTTTAGATAATTCATATAAAAATCTTCGTGTAAATATTTAAGAGGTACAAATACAAGGAATGCCCAAAATAACAAATAGAAAAACCGTGTAAGAGGGACCTATCTTTCGATTATTATTATTTATGATTTTTTATACTCTTATTTTTTTATTATTTATTTATTATATATTTTCAAAATATAATCAAGTCATATTATAGCACAAATTACCAGAGACTAAATTCACTTAATTTTATGGCCGTAGCATATAAAATCAAGATGTTAGGACCTATTATTATGTTTAATGGCTCTTCCCAAAACATAGTAATTGTGCCCATATTGGGGGTGCGATATGTTATAAATTAATAAACGTGTATAAATATTAAATATATTATTTTTATAATTTTTATTTTATTTATATGATATATCTACACATTTAAAATTATCTGCACATATTTTAATCTGTACTTCTCGCTACTTAATGTACTCTAAAATGTTTTTTTTTTAACTGGCAACAGTAAATATCCTACGAGGACGACCTTTTTAGGGTAATAACCCTTATTATAATATATACCTCGGTTATTTTAATATAATAAGATTGCATATTTTTTCTGTACGTCTTTCTTTCTGTAAAATAAATCATGTATTTTTCAGTCCTCACTCACTTAGGTAGGTACCTGAAATCTAAATTGAACTTTCTATATAACCGTGGCTTTTTACTCTGGATAGTAGATAGCAGTTCACTATCCATCTAAATTAACAATCCTGAATTCCTCGGCTACTCTTTCCAAATTCCAAGTGCAGACAGCTGGGCTGGGGAATCAACTATGCGCATACCATAATTATCAAAAGCAGACCAAATCAATTAAGATTTCCCAAAAACAAATTTGAGCAACAGTAAAGCAAATGCATTATTTCTTATTCTTCTTCCTCCTCAGCCTTCATCTCTCCACTGCTGGATATAGGCCTGTTCATTATCCTTCCATCCTTCCTTGTTATTTTCTAGTTGTAGCCATTTCTTCCCCCCCACAGTGGCTATATCGTCGGCCCATCTCTTTTGAGGTCTTCCGGCGCCTCTTTTATTTTCCCAAGGTCTCCATTTCAGAACTCTGGGAGTTCATCTTGTAGAATATTGCCTTGCAACATGTCCTGCCCATTGGCATTTTAGCTTTGCTACATGATCCATGACATCCACTACTGGATGCGCTAATTTAATCATTTCTAATTCTATCTCTTAGTCTTACGCCAATAATGGACCTCTCCGTGGATCGTTGCGTGCATTTCAGCTTTTCTAGACATTTCTTTGTAAGGGCCATCGTCTTCACTCCGCGCTTCATACTGGCAGTATGCACGATTCAAATGCTTTTATTTTTAAGCTAATTGGGATCTTTTTTTGCAGTAATATCCATAAAATGCTTTTATGCTTTTATTTTTAGGCTAATTGGGATCTTTTTTTTGCAGTAGTATCCAAAAAATTTGAATGCAGTCATTGAGGATTACTAGTTTAGAATTTACTGAATGTAGGAAATATAGCCTTAATTAATCAGTGACAGTATTCAAAGCATTTGTTTAATTAATTGCCTTTGTTTTTATACTCCTCCTTTAAACCTTCTTAGTCACCATTAATATCATTTTCGTCTCGTTAACATGGAGCTAGTGTTGTTGTTTTTTAATATTGTATTCCCTAAACCTATTTCTACTTAATTATGTGATTGGTTGAAATAAATTGCTAACTGGAATTTTAATAATGTATATGCAAAAAGTTAATAAATAAATATACGATTGGTAAAAGTCTCAATGAATTGCCGAACTTTGTTTTATTGAATGCTTAGATTCTACTCTATATAGTTTTGGTTAGGCGACATAATAAAATATGCCTCTCAAAATGATGATTGATCTTATATCTATATTAATACATTTTACATTTATAATATCTTTCCTGAAGGCATATTTGATTTTCCAATATAGGTCTAAAGGGCCACTGCTTCTGTGCTAAAACTCGTCGCTAGATGTCGTTGGTCTCTGCTTGGGGAGCGAGAACACAGAAACTTACTTTTGAAAACTTTGAAACAATTGCTCTCGTTTTTTCCTTCTAAAAAATGTGTGCATTTTTTCGCATTGAATGGTGGATATAATAACTGATCAGTAAATTTTGTGATAATTTTTTTCCGGAATTTCATAATTTTAATTATCTCCGCGTGTTATTTTGTGACGTGGAGAATAAAAGACTCTCAAGACATCTGCAAGAGCCAACGACGGCCCAACTGCCTAGAAGATAAATAATATATCGCAGGTTAGTGGTTATCTTGTGGCTTATTTTTGGTTTACTCATATATGTTTTTCAGGGAGAAAACGTAATTTGATACTTTTAGCTTTGTCATTTTGAGAGGCATTATTATAAGTGAATATTAAGTTCACGCGGCGGATAACTATTTATACGTTGTCCGCTCATAATGATACAATAGTGTTGGAATGATCTCAGTATCACTTTTTAGTGACAATACCGTACCGTAGCTTCCATTTATATCCGAAAATCGGTTGAAAGGCCGTTTCAGGGCCAACAACTTGTCACAGCGAGCACTCAATCAATGTGGTGGCTCTCGTAGCTCAATGGACATGACACAGGCTTCTCACTCCGGGGTTCCGGGTTCGATCAACCTATGTGATTTACTCAAGCCCGTGTTTTGTTATGTTTTCGCTTCTATATTTGGGCCTCTAGGGCCGACAATAAAAATAAGAATACTCCTGCCAATTATGGGAATGTGGATCACGAGCCAGCACGACACACTACAAAATGATGACGATGATAAAAATATTAAAAATAAAAATAAAAATGGAATGCTGAACTTTGTTTAATTGAACATTAAGATTGTACGGTACGTAGATTATGATATATTATACATAACAGAGTATTGGAAACATCTTCGGTTTACTTTTCACTATTCACATCAACTTAACCAGCAGCAGCAGTTGTGATAGTAGTGGGAGCCGTGGTTACTGACCCAGCTACGGTGGGAGTCGTGGTTACTGTCGTAGCTGCGGTGGTGGTCGTGCTTGTAGTCGAAGAAGAAGACGTCGATGGGGGAGGCCCGCAAGGAGGGCCGCGGGGACCGCCGTGGTGACCGCCGTGATGGCCGCCGAAGTGGGGACCGAACAGGAAGCCGAAGGTCCTGCCCTGTCTGCCGAAATCTTCGCAAGGGTCCGGTCCGCGATGGCCGAACCTCGCCTAAAATGTATACATGTTTATAAATTTTATATTTACACCTGTAAAAGTTTGAAAAATAGTCAATAACAAACTGAACTTGCACAAATATTCTTAAACATCCCTGCCCAGTCAATGAGATCTGCACCCCTATTTCGCACCAAGTTATATAACACCGACCGACCTAGGTTTGTTCGGTATACAATTTGCGAATTCTGGCACGCCTCTCCCCGTCCTACCCTTTGTTAGGACAAGGTAGGTGTAGGCACCTCAGTAGTCGCAATCTACCTGCTGTCGAGAGAGTGGAGAGAAATCTATCGTCGAGTGCGGTTATTCACAACAATTGTATCTAAAGGGCTTCAGATTCAAAATCTATAAGGTGAATCGGAAATTTATAGCATCGTAGTGAAATCTCGTGGTGAGTTTGGTTATGAACTGTTTTCCTTTCCCTATCGTAGATTAAATACTACATTTATCGTACCACCCCCTTTCTATTCCTATCCTGTCATTGCTCCCTATTACAGTAATCTTTCAACCTTTTTTCACATGCTTTAATTTAACTCTTTTCATCTGTTTGTATGTTGTTTGTTGTGGTGGAATCATGTAATGATTTTTCACCTACTTCCCAACAAGCGAGACCCCTGAAACTTTCAGTATTTACGAAAAGTGGATGACTATAATACAGTCCTATTAAACCTTTTTTGGCACGATTGGGCCGTTATTTTGATTAAAACTAATAATCACGTCACTAACAAGCAAGAGCCGCAGAAACATCAGAAGAATACGCCGTTATATTAAACATTAAAACAACGTATTTTGTATTTGTAAATTGCACTAGTGAGGGAGCGTCCATATGTGGTTCCATTTTGAACTCTTCTGAATCCCTCCCACCCCCCATGTAGCCCTGGAACGGCTCCTATTTTGACCCTCCCCCCTTCGTAACACGTAGTTTTGTTCCTATTAATTCCAGGAGGCATTTTGTAATGTTTTCTTTTTTCAAACTATTTTAAAATTATTGATTTTGTGCAAGCCGATCTGCGGAAATTTATCGATTGCATATTATGTACCGTTTTAATTGTGCCAAATAAAATAAATGGAAGAATTACGTATCTCGACTCTGACCCGCCTCCCTGTCCTCACGCAACCCAGCGTAGGATTCTACTTGATCTCCCCTTGATCGGGTTATGTGCTTTATAATCGATTACGAATGCAGGTATGCCAAAAAGCATTAAAGCACCTCTTCAATATTGTTTTTTATTTATTTGTTTTTTATGTTTACTCTATATGTACATACCTACTGTTAGGTGTGTATAAAATACTTGTATTGTTTATATAAAAGTCCGTTAGGGCGTTGACAACAAATTGATAAAATTAATTAATTATACTTAAATGAATATTGTATATTAGGGTCAATGACGACGTGTAGATATTAAAATAAAATAAAGTACATGTAAAATATAAATATACATCATAGCAGATTGTGATACCCACCTCGATAGCGTAAAATGCCATCATCAAAATAAAAACCACTTTGAAGAAATCCATTACAAATGGTTTTACCGACTCGATGATTCCAATACTTTAGATTACTAAGATTTCCTAGGTCCAATACCAACAACACTACCGAATACTAAGTAATATTGCAATAAGCAAAACCTTCTGTTTTATATAGTATGGTTTACAATATCTGCGTAACAGGGTTGGTCAACCAATAATCAATGCTCGGAAAATTTTGTTCCTATTAAAGGCTGGACGTTCACTGCAAATGCGCATTTCTTTGAAAATGCGAGTTTTAATTATTCATTTATATCAGAGTGCGTATGCTAGACAACATTTTTTAAGTTCGATAGAACCGTTGTTCTTGTACATAAGTTATAAGCTGAATATTATTTATATAATACTTAAGAAAATATAAGCAAAAATTTAAAAAATAACAAAAAAATCGGTCCAGTAGGTTCCAGTAGGACTTTTAAAATATCAAGTTTCAGAAAAATGCTTTAAAGTTTTGCTCAATTTAAAATTCAAAATAAAACTCAACAATTATTTTTACATGCACATAGTCGTCGGCGCCAGGTCCATACAGCAAAGAGCTTTCATCAAGAAGATCTAGAGCACCTTTTTGTCCCAAAACTCTTCCAATACAATAGCGCATCCGGTAATCATCAGGTAAGCGCATCCATCAGATGACCGAACAGGTACAGAAAATCAGTCTGAACATCTCTCAAATGTTCATAAATTCTAAATTTTGCTCCGATTGACTTTAAATTTTGACACAATATTCTTATAATGTTATACATTCATTTAAAAAATTAAAAATAAAATGCAAAAAAAAAAAAATACCCTACCCCGCTTAATAATGTCATAAAAAATACGTGACACAAGTTGATCCAGTTGTCACATTTCTAAGTCATTTTTAAAACATCGTCGTTCCGGTAATTTATTCATTGATTAAATTATTATATAAATATTAATAATTTGTGAACCCTGATAAATAAATTTTAATTTACTGCAAATACATGATACAAAATACAATAAAAGCTGTGAGAAAGTGTGGTGAATTTTGCTCGCATCGTCCTATTGATTTCCCGAAAAAAATAATATTTTGAATAAATAAATGTGGGTTTTGACAACCCTGTTCAGGGGTTTTATTTCTTATTCACGTGACGATTTGACGTCAACGTTATTTGGCTTTCAAGTTCAATGTTGCATTTCTAAACCTAACAATGTTTTACAAACAATGATCTTATCGAAGATGTATTTATAAAGTCATAAATTTCATGCCTTGTAATTGTAAAATGCTCACATGTTAAGCCTTCCAAGACCTATTTTATTAAAATTAGCATTTAAATGGCATTTTGTTAAGAATGTATTTTATACCATATTCTGAAAATCTTCCAACAAATGACATAACGCTTCAAGCGTTTAAAATTAAAGCAATTCCTGACAGTTGAAATGCATAATACAGTAGCATCAACTTGGCGATGATAGTTTAAACTGTAGATCTCGTTCAAGCCGGTACACGTGCGCTGCAGGAGTACCTAAGCGCGATTTTTGAGATCAGATTGTCTTTAATACGAAAACGTCATTTTTTTACATATTTCATACTTTGGAATTTTTATTTTTTAATAGTAATTAATGCATTTTTACTAACAAAAATAGTGGGCGAAGGCTCAAAGTGCGGGAGTGAGCACGATATATTTTTTTAAATCATATCTTTATATTAATAAAAAGAGTTTGAAAATTATCAAAAAAACAAAAAATTTGTAGCAAATTTAAAAAATTATAACTTTATTAATATTGAACATTACTTAATTATTTTTGTAAACTTTTATTATAATAATACTAGTTTAATACTCTTAACTAAACATACTCTGCGTATAAATACATATTCAGAGACAATTGATGATTTATAACACAATGAAAATGAATTTTTGGCCGCCGTCAGTCGATTAATGCTTAAAATTTCTTAATTATTGTAAACATTGATCAGTTTATTTGGTCTGTACAAGAACAAAGGTTCTTTCAAAGTTATCATCCTAAAAATATAGTCTGTCATATACATTCTTATATGAATGAATTACAAAAACCCATATTTTCGAAAGAAAACAAAACTACGAAATGTGCAATTGCAGTGAAAGGGCTTAAATTTAATTCTTGTGCAGTGACTTAGTGAATTTATTAAAATAATTGATTAATCTATTATTAATTTGCAGGCCTTCCATAACTACACAATAAATGTACGATGCCACATATTCTTTTGACTATCAACTGATTCTACAGTTTATCCTCTACAGGAAAAGTAATTTACTTAGACTTCGAACAGTACTTTTTTGTCCGAAAGAATTGATTTTTCTTAAATGAATTTCGCTGTTGGGCATTGTTGTCAGTAAATTTGTGTGGTGTATTCAGGCTAGCCTAAACGTGGCACGATATACAAGTAATACAAGGTGGCATTGCTATAATACAAGCTAGCGTGCAGTTAGCACAGTGTTTTTGTTAGCGTTGGTCGACACAAATTATCTGAGAATATGGAAGAAACCGCCACCGTTATTTGATCTCCGTATCCCGGGTTTGGCTTACATTACTGTTTGCTTTCAGGTTTTGATGACCTTACATTTATATGGAACAGGATGGATGAAAAGCTTGGTAGGCAATGTATCTGAAGATCTGTTTCTTGGTTTGCGGATAAGGTAAGCCGTTACAAAACTACAATGTCTAAAAATTAAAAAAAAATCTAAAGTCTAAAATCGAGCGAGGCACGCGCGCGCACCGGCTTAATGCGAGATTCACAGATTTAACTAACCTTTAATAACTGACTAACTAACCATCACGCAGTTTCCCCGCAGGGGTAGGCAGAGAGGATTGAACACCACACTCTTCTATCCTGGCATACCACTTTTGCTTCGGCCACATTCATACATCTTCTCATACATGTTCTACGGTTGTTGCGGCTTTTAACGGGGCTATCCTCAAACACTTGCTGTATCTGATCGTGCCAGGTCTTTCGCGGACGCCCTCTTTTTCTGTTGCCTTCAACACTCGCCTCGTATATTTTCTTAACCATCCTTTCCTCGTTCATACGTTCCACATGACCAAACCATCTCAGCACTCCTTTCTTTATTCTATCTACCACACTACAGCCAGCATTGCATTCACTAATTCTAATTTGTTCATTCCTTACTCTATCGAACAAAGATTTTCCACACAAGCGTCTTAGTGACCGCATTTCTACCGCATTCAGTCTACTTTCATTCCTCTTTTGCCAATTCCAGGCATCACTTTCGTACGTTAGGGTTGGCACTAGAACGCCTTTATGTACCGCTAGTCTTGCTTCCTTTGACAGATTCTTATTGGCCATAAGAATCAAAGTCAAAGGACCTAACCTAACTAAACCTAACCTTTTATCTGCTGTACAAAATCCCACTTATAATAATTTCGTTGTGTGTCTATCCGTCCATCCGTCTGTCTGTCCCCGTAATCTTCGGTAACTTATTAATCGAAAAAAAATCTCAAAATGTTTTTTCCCAATTTTTTTTCCTAGTGTAGACTCCATGTTGATTATGATGTTGGTAGCGGCGTCTTGGAGATCCAAACGTAGTGGCTGCGCAGCCCAGCGTTATCCTACGTTATGTTGTCCAGGGTCAGTTAGTTACACGGCACACGAGTAGGGGTGACGTCACGGCGTAGATTCTGATGTGCAGCGGAACACTGTTTTATATCTGATCTGTCGCTGTGGCGACAGTGTGACTTATATACTAGATTTTTTCTCTGTCTTCGCTTTGTCGCCATATATCGTTGACGCCGCTTTAGGTCATGACCGAACTTCTGATAAATGGAGGCGATCGGCCGACAGACAAAAGACGTTGTAATATTATTTTCGGTGAAATTTATGCTGTATGCTCGGCATTTGTATGGGCCAACGCCCTGTAGGTGACAATATTTGCTAACTTAGCGGTACTCGAATGTTGATAAATGGACCTGAAGTGCTGATTTCCCTCTATCCGCTGAACAATGTGGTCGTAGTGTAATCAGGGCGCCTTTTAAAATATGTTTGTGGTAAAAACGTCAAGTTGCTCGTGTGTGTTTATTAGTCTAAGAAGCCTTTGCAGTGGGGAATCGGAAACATAGTTGGTAGCTGCAGTTTCCATGGCAGAACCTGCGTGACTTATAATACGCAAGCAGATAGTAATAGTTGAGGACAGTCGAGGAGGCTAATAGTTGAGGACAATCGATAATACCATTTATCGATTTGTGTAAAAAGAGTAAGTCCGTCACAATTCTTCTAGGCTCTAGTTTATCCAGAAAGCTATGTTCAATATTATAATCAATATTATAATTATAATCAATGTTGCTTGACGGAATGTTAAACTTATAATTAGTAAATCCAAGAAACTTATTTTGGACTCTCTCTATATTACTCATAATGACGGCTCCATACAACTGTATTAAATTCTAGTAATGGTCAAATCAGGGTCTTAAATATTAATATGAACGTTTCAATTTTCTTGAAATCTTTGCTTAACCTAAGTAAGAAACTTAAAGTTCTTAATCCTCTATCAACCTTGAAATTGATATGGGGGACTAGAGAGAACTTATTGTCAACAATTACGCCTAGATCTCTTATTTCGTCTGCCAAACTCAAAACCTTTCCATCAATTTTGTAATCAGAGTCTTTAAAAATTATTTTGATCGGTCTGATTTTACCTGGTTTCTTTAGCCAAGTCTGCGTATTGAAGCTTCGCTGGGATTAAAGGTGTTATCCAGTCCTTCCAGGGAGACTTTTCGAATGTCATCAGCGATATTTTTATTGTCAGGACGTTGAAGAGAAGAACATAACGGGCCCTTATTTACTGTCGTCCAATTCTGTCAGCATATCGCAAATGCTGGACATGTTATTTTTGCTGATGGAGGCGAACCGTATTATTTGATTGGTTTTTGAAGGTAGTCAACTCACCAATAACAACCCCGAGAGTAACTCCCATTTCTCCGATTGTTCCTATAATACCTGCGGTCTTTGGTGTCACTTTAGCTATCTGATTTCTTGTGAAACTGTTGACAGGATCATCGAAGATTGTTAATAATTCGGGATTTTGACTTTGGGGATTAGATTTGAATATATTATGTATTGTTATCCTTTTTCTTATAGGTCCATGTTTGATGATTGTTTTTAGTTTAACAATAAGATAAAATAAGTTAATGTTAAGGATATATCTGGCTTATTGGTTTTCACTCAATTTAAATTACCTACTTATTGAGAATGCTTACTATGAGAGTTGTTTACAATAGACAAGTGTCACTCACGTGATTTTTTACTTGAAAAGACGCTGTTATATTCTTGAAGTGCTCAGTTACAGGTTCATTCACTCGACGTGATTGTCTAATTTTTGACAGATTTTTGGTTAATTATAAACACTTAATCTTTACAAGCATCGAAAATACACCTTCTGCTTATCAGCACGTCTGTGCATAGTAAATGTTATTATTGCAAAATATGATAATAATAACCTACCAGAGCCACCCTTAACAAGCAACAATACGTCTTAAACCTTTTTCAGAGCCGCCAACCCGCAACAGCGAGAATTCATCAAAATAAACGCCTAATCAAATTGCCAAGTCCTCTTTGGCACACAAGGAAATGATAATGGCACACAAGGAAATGATAATGGCACACAAGGAAATGATATTGGTGCACAAGGAAATGATAATGGCACACAAGGAAATGATAATGATGTTTGGCGGCCCTCGGCCGTAGCTTGTGATGACACAGTATAGGGCATGACACAGACTTCTTATCTGAGGGTTCTGGGTTAGAACCCCAGTTTAAGAAGCCTGCGTGTAATTGTGAAAGTCACAATTAATCGATGTCATTTAGGTACTCAAGCTTGGATGTTTTTGTGATGTAACGATTTTAGAACATAATTAGACCTCGTGGCGTCTTTAAGCGTTTAGTAAAACGAAAATTAGAATCTTAAAAACTCAACGAATTGCTGATCATTATATATTTATTTACGTTTTGATTTAAATATACATGGATTGTTGTAACATCTACACAAGTTTCACTGTTCCATCAACTTATCAGGACCATCGATTTAACCGGCAGCGGTGGTCGGAGTGGTGGACGCGGTGGTGGCAGTGGTGGGGGTCGTGGTCACTGTCGTGGCTGCGGTGGTGGGTGTGGTGGTGGCCGCGGTGGTGGTGGCGGCAGTCGTAGTGGTGGTGGTGGTGGTGGTCGTGGTGGTCGTGTTGGGGCGCGGCGGCGGCGGGGGCGGGTCGCAGCGCCGGCTGTGCTGGTGCTGGTGCTTGTGGAAGAAGAACCTCCCCTGCCGGCCGTACCCCTCGCAGTCCTCGCCCGAACCCTCGCCGTGGAATAGTTTGCTCAGAAGACCGAACGTTGCCTGAAAAAAAGTTAAATGCATAAAGTGCGAAGAACAAATGCCCATTTTGCAATGCAATGCAAACACGGCATAATTGCATGGGGAGGAGCAACTATGAGTGCACTCAATCCAATTATTGCAACTCAAAAAATTGCTATAATAGTAATCCTCAAAACCTCAATTTTAACAAGGACAGATGAAATATTCAACAACTTCGACGTATTCGATATAAAAGAAATTTATGCGAATACTACTCTTAAATACACATACAACCACAAAAATACACAGTTTATACCAACTCAAACAATAATTACCACACGGTCAAACAAACTCAATCTCAAATTCCAAGGTTACATACCACGTATGGACAAAGGAGCTATAACTATTTTGGACCCAAATTATTTAATTGCATGCTTGATGAATTAAAACAATCCGGGCTAACCACAATTTACAACCTTAACATAAAATACAAAATAAAACAGTGGATCCGAAACAAGGGGAGAGCTAAAATAGGCACACTTACACAAACACACTAACACAATATAACCTTAGATATATTTTCTATTATGTTATGTTAAACACTTTATTATCTATTTACTGTGTTTTGAACGTACACAATATTGTAAACTATGCCTGTCTCAACACAGATATTTATAGTGAGACAGGCACAGTCCAAACAAAATTTATACATAAAATTAAATAGAAATAAATAAATAAAAATATTTTTCTTAGGAACTCGGTAGCGCAAACAGGATGGAATGCCGCACTCTTCGGTCCTGGCACACTACTAACGCCTCATCCATCCGACGGTCCCTGCGTATAATGTTTTCGTTTTACTATGTTACACCATACAATTTACTCTATATTTTTTGACAATGTTGAAAAAAAATTTTGTTCAAAAAAAAGAAATATTAAAGGAAAATTTAACTTTTTTTTGACATTATCACCACATCATCACAGTACACATACATATGGACCGTCGATAGTACCTACCTACATGTATTCACAAATTCTAATTTATTACTTAATAAATATGATATTTATTTAAATATTAAAATAGCGGACTACGGGAGGGATCCCTTAAAGCGGTCATATCCAAAAATGCTTTTAAACATTTAATTTTAATGCATTTAAATAAAAATAAAAAACTCAACATAAAATTCATGTTGTTTTTCAAAAAAATGTGTAAAATTCATAGATAGAACATAATGTAAATACGCTAAATTCTTGGCAATGCGTCCACGGTCGGCTGATTGTTCCAGGAAAATCTAGCCTATCCAGTTTTTAAACAATCTGCTATTAAAGAATCTATGGAATCTATATTCAAGGTGCCCTTGGACTATGCTGATCTTCTTCTTCTTCTTCCTTTTAATAGACCTATATGGTCTGTTCTCCAGAGGACAGCGCCTCCTGTGGTTTCCCAGCTTATTCTTCCAGCTTTTGGGAGGTCTTCCGTGAGGGCGGGCTCCGTGAGGCTGATTAAGTAATGAGATATAAGGGAAATAATTTATATAAATTAAATTTGTTAAAACCACTTATTTATTGAAAAAAATTCAACACGTTTCGAAGCCAATGGCTTCTTCGTCAGGATAACACAATTAATATTTAAAAATCGAAGTATAGATCAAAATATTAAAAAGTTATATATGGAAAATGATAATATAAAGTAGGTACCTACTTAACACGAAAATAAATATAAAAGATAACTATTTGCAAAAAGGACCTGATTATTTATAACATTCAATTTACTATTTACACTCTTTCTTATTTCCAAAATTTGTATGTAAAATTTTTAAACCCAAAAGATTGATCCATAGCCAAAAGATGGTTAGCAAATTCGGAATAATTATTATTATTTAAACACCTTAAGTGTTCTTTAACTCAAATTTCAAAATTTCTACACATTTTCATATATTAAAATAATCACAATCATTACAAATAAATTTATAAACACCCGAATTTTTTTTTAATTATCCTTATCTTTATTATTTAATATGTATTTTTTAAATTTATTATTAGTATAAAAAGCTGGTTAAATAACATTTGAAATATTTTTAACTATTAAATTAGAAATTTCATTATTTATAAATATTATTTTTCTCCAATGTTTATCAGAATCAAAAATTGAAGGGTAAACAAAAAAATTTTTCTTGTACTTTTTATTTAACATAATATCAATTAATTTTTTATCATAACCATTATTAAATATTATTTTTAAATATTATTTTTGTTATCCTGCCGAAGAAGCCATTGGCTTCGAAACATATTGAATTTTTTTCAATAAATAAGTGGTTTTTACAAAGTTAATTTATATCAATTATAATTATGTTACCACAAAATAAATGTACTATATTTGAAGAAGAAGATATAAGGGAGTCTGGTGCTTTTCTCTGGACCCATCTGGACATGACCAATGGTCATTGACCATTCCAGTCCCCCCTTGGCTGTCTACTCCATCGTACAATGTGCTCTGCCTCACATGTCTCTCTTAATCTGGTGTTCCTTACGTGTTCCCTCAGCATCTTGCCTGCTATCAATGTTCTCGTCTCGGATCTATGCTGATCGTGAATTTGATTACAAATGAGAGATGGAGCTGAAGGATGCTCGTGGACAGGGTATTGGATTAACGAAAGCAAAATAAATGCTAGCCTTGCACCTATCAGATAGGTGAAAGAAATAAAATATTAAGGAGTAACAATTGATTAAAAATTTAAATACGAGAAACATATTTTAATAATTACAAAGAAAATGGTAAAAACATTGGTTTTTTAGGCAGAAAAAGAAAGAAACTTAACCTAAAAACTTCACAATTAGTGTATTAACTGTTCGAAGAATATTTTTTCTTCTTCTGTATGAAGGCTTGAACTTTGTAGTGACATTATTATTAAAATAAAACACAAATTACTTTGTTTTCACCACTATATTAGATTAAAAATCTACACGTTTCGAGAACAATGTTCTCTTCCTCAGGATTATTGTGTACTGACGATTTTAAAAGTTGAAACAAGCAAATGTGTTACGGTGAAGAGCGTTTGAGGGGGTAGGTGAGGGGGGGGGGGGGGTTCGAGGTGTTAATTATTATGGGTCATTTGGAATGTTAAGTGGAAAAATATTCAAAATAGGATTATGCAAAAATTTCGTCTGTGTATTTATTATATTAGACTTAATATTAGGTCCTTACATATGAAATTGGCGTTTAGTATGGGAGGAACATAAAGCCGATTTTTTTTTAAATTATAATATATTTATTTAATCAAAGTATGTACCATTGCTATCTATGCACTTTTGCCATCTCATAGGTAGTTCATCGATCCCTTTACTAAAAAAACCATTTGGACGGGAATCAATAAAATCTTTGAAGGCGGTTTGGACTGCCCCATCGGAGTTGAATTTTTTCCTTTGCAAGAAGTTATCCAAATTTCGAAAAAAATGGTAATCTGTTGGGGCAAGGTCCGGAGAGTACGGTGGATGTCTTAGACATTCCAATTGAAGCTCCTCTAATTTGGTAGCCGTCTGTTGTGCAGTGTGTGGTCTAGCGTTATCATGAAGCAGCAGTGGCCTAGAGCGATTAACCAGCCTCGGTTGTTTAGCAGCTAGCTTTTCCATCATGGTTTGCAGTTGCTGACAATAGACATCTGCCGTAATCGTCTGGCCAGATTTAAGAAAGCTACACGTAGTGAACGACACCAGCACTAGTCCACCAAACGCTCACAAGTAACTTTTTTGGAGTCAATTTTCGCTTGGGGCATGGTTTGGCTGGTTCGGCAGGGTTCAGCCCTTGTGATGAGCGCTTCCGATTATTGAACAGGATCGACTTTTCATCACAGATAATGATTCGATTTAAAATCCCTTCATTATTGTGCCGGTTGAGTAATGCAACGCAGCAGTCAACGCACGTTTGTTGATTTGCTTCACTCAATTCGTGATGTACCCACCTTTCAAGCTTTTTCACCTTACCAATTTGCTTCAAGTGGATTAAAACAGTTTTATCACTAACACCGCAGCCTGCAGCTAACTCGTATGTGGTTTGCGATGGATCCGCTTCCACAATAGCCTTCAATTCTTCATTATCAACTTTGGTCTCCGACCGTCCACGGGGCTTGTTCTGCAGGTCGAAATTTCCAGAACGAAAACGTTGGAACAAAAAACGCACTGTGTTTTCTTTTGCGGCACCGTCGCCATACACATCATTAATCCTTCGAGCCGTTTCTGCAGCACTGGTGCCACGGTGGAACTCGTACTCGTAAATAACGCGATATTTCAAGTTTTTCATTTTGTAAACTGAGTGACGCAAAGAAAAAAACAATTGAGGAAAAAACAAATGAATTATAATTTTCAAAACACAAATATATGAGTAAATAGCTGTATAAATTTGGATTTGGAATTCCTAACCAAAGAGAAGATATTTGAGATCAAATTTGCCAGTACGGCAAAACGCCAATTTCATATGTAAGGACCTAATATTTATACAAAAACACATAAAGCGACTTTTTTAAAATTGTATACTTTTAATTATATTATTTTTTTTAAATAAAGATGCGATCACTTGTCGGATCAATCTTCTTAATATTTTTGAACTAACTTAAACGTTTGTCTTATGAAAATAGTACTAAATTGCTGGTAGGAATCTTGGAACGGCGCTCGAACTACCGACCACTGAGCGAGAGTCATAACTACTACACCAATAAACTAACTAACTAACTAACTAACTAACCATCACGCCGTTTCCCCGCAGGGGTAGGCAGAGAGGATTGAAAGCCACACTCTTCTATCCTGGCACACCACTTTTGCTTCGGCCACATTCATACATCTTCTCGTACAAGTTCTACGGTTGTTGCAGCTTTTAACAGGGCCATCCTCAAACACTTGTCGTATCTGATCATTCCAGGTCTTTCGCGGACGCCCTCTATTTCCGTTGCCTTCAACACTCGCCTTATATATTTTCTTAACCATCCTTTCCTCGTTCATACCATCTCAGCACTCCTTTCTTTATTCTATCTACCACTGTTGGTGTACTGCCTAACAGTACACCAACAAGCTTCTCAATTATTACTTTATTTATTTATTTATTTAGAGTATTCACAAGTTCACAATACAATCAAAGAAAATCAAAGAAACAATCTTGAAATATTCTACTGGAACTCAATTATGAAAGTCTCAATATATCAATGTAATTTCAGATCTTAAACGCTAATCTAACCAATTATATAAGCAATAAAACAAAAGAAAAGTGAAATAAACAAAGTATGACGAAAGCAATAAACAAAGTATGAAAATAGTAATAAAAGCAATAAATCAAGAGAAAAGTGAAATAAACAAAGTATAAAAACAATTTTTAAATTAGTTTTTAAAAACACTAGTTTTTAAAACAACAGTTTTTAGATCAACACTCTCCCAAACATCGCATTCTTAATAATACTTGAATTCGCATTGAAAATATCAATACTTGTGCGGTTCGTTAGCTCGTTACAGGACCTACTCGCTCGTAAAATTAAGGAGTTTCCTTGCGATCTCGTATGGTGTCTCGGACTTGAGAAAGGATGTGACTGTCGTGTTGAATACTTAGGGATCCTGATGCTAATCTTTTCAATTAATTTCGATAATCAATATTAATATATCTATATATATATATATATATATATAGATATATATATATTAAACCCGTGTTTCCCTATCCGCCAAGTTTTCTCCACAACCACCCAACGGTGGTTATGGTGGTGGACAGTCCTTGATGTCACATCAAAAATATGCGAGTTTAATGGGGGTGGCTGAGCGTGGGTGGCAGTGAGTGCCGAAAATGTACTTTCTAGCACATTTTTTTGTTATGGGAAGGCCGCAAATGCTTTAGATTGTTTCAAAATAGGCGCGCCGACTGTGACGGTGAGTCTAGAAGACCTGCTCTAGAAAATTCTGGAAGGAGAAGGTTCTAGAAAATTCCCGAAAGTTCTACAAGGTTCTAAACTGAGTGGCGGAATGTGTCGGTGTGTCTAGAAGGTTCCTGTACATTCGATAAATTTCTTTTTAAAAGGAGAATGTTCTAGAAGGTTCGCGAAAGTTCTATGACGATCCAAACAGTGTATATTATTACTTGTTACAATAATGCCTCAGAATTGGACTATAATGGTCAACCCTTAAGATTGCCAGATGCATTAATGCAGTTGACCCACCCTGGACACGATGCACCCTCAGAGCCAGGCTGTCCAGCGCCCGGAGCCGCCACTGCTGGCCTGCCCCTCCCTGCAGGGTGCGGGTGGGGTTCGTCTATAAACTCGCATAAAGGGGATCACGTTTATAAATGCAATTTTCATGCAATGTCGTTATTAGACGGTAGTCGTATTTCCCATCCCGATAATGAAGCGAAAATTAAATTTTGAATAATGTAGTGCGCTATTTTTGAACGTGGGTTACAAAAGGTACTTGTGGGCAAACAAATATTGTTCTGTGTATGAAAACTTTTAAATAGCATGTCAGATACAACGTACATAAAACTGGAAATTAATTAGCGGTTTATTAATTACTGATAAATTAACTATTCAATGTAAAAAGGCATTTCGCACAATAAAAGTCAACGCTATTATATAATCACCCGTAAATAAACTATTTATTATCGCTAAAACACTTAATTTAACATTCACAAGAACATTTCATCCAGTTTCCGTTCACGGTAATCGCTCCAGTTTATTTCGCCTCTTCCGGTAACAATTTCGCTCGATTTTTCACTTCGATGTCTTCCGCTTCGCAATTTCACAACTGGGCACACTTGGCCGTCGCCTGTTACGCACTTCGCAGTGATTTCGCCCTGTAAAGAACTGTCAACGCGACAATAAAAACTCTCCCGCCGCGTTCGGCGCTCCTATTTATATCTGAGAATGCTGGTCGAACCTCCTAGATATTTACAGTATTTAGTAGACCATTCCCGTGGCTTCAAGGCTTTTCTGTTTTTTTTCAAATGTTCAAAATGCCTCTCGAAGGCCATAGATCCCGTTCTAAATTTTTTGGTAGTGTGACAAGTGACGTAAGTGCGTAATTCTTTTTAGCATTTCGTTATCCTGATAATATAAAATTATAATTATAATTGTGGACTCGTAATTTCACTCCGCCACCGTCCCAAATGTCAAGTTCTGAGTAAATCGCGTTTGAAGTTTTCAACTTTCTCCATCTCAAAATTAATTAAAACTTAACTGAACAGAACACCTGTATAAGCATAGTATGTTTTGCATACGTAATATATACATTCGGAATATATGATTTAAAGCAATATTTAAATTGTGGCAGTGTTGTTCCATATATTTTGAAAATATTTTATATTGCAATACCGAAATAATTCGTATAACTTAGAAATAGTACTAGCTAGAGATATGGCAGTCTTACATTATCATAAATACTTGCATTCGCCGCTAAAAACTGGCATTTTTCGGTTTGTGGCGGTGTTGTCCTAGAAGTGCGACATCTAAGCGTTTTTTTTTCTAAATATACCACTATGTGCCGGTTGTTTGATCATTGGTAACGGTAAAAGTCAAGCTGAAAGCAAAGATTTTTACTAAAACGGGTTGTCTGACTTGTGGATAATACAAAAATCTATGCTTTTTCTCAACTGTTACTCTTATTAATGATCTTATTCTTGCCGTTCTAAGTTGTTCTTTCACTCTCAACCCCCGTTTATTTATTGTAATTACCTATTCGCGTGCTGTATACGTTTAATTGACTTTGGCTGCTATGTTGGCTGTCAGCACTTTGTTTACCAATGCTGCAGGTTCTTCGGCTATTATAATTATCATCTTTCAAGGTCACGATTATCAACTACCTTTCTCTGATATCTCATTACCTGTCCGAGATATTCTACTTTTCGGATCATTATTGTTTAAAATACTTTTCAACTTATTAAACATTTCATTCATTAATCCAATTCACAACATTTTCTTCAATAAGAAAAAAAAACTTTCGTATTTATTTTTAATAAACAATATTTATTTAGATAAAAAGATAACACTTTGAATAAATAATTAGTAATATTATATTATTTATTCAACTACCATGTATTTATTTTTTGTTTTTGTTAATATCTTTACTTCTAATTAGATTTTTTAGTATACATTGTATCCAGATGACGGGACCATTGTTCCAGAAAAACCTTGATAATTCAATAAAAAGTGGTTTTATACAAAGTGTTTCCTTTTATAAACATAACATTTTCATTCGTTAGTCCACCTAGCCAGCTTATTTTGAGCTTTCTTCTGTTGATTCACATCCCAAATGCTTCAAGTCGTCAAATTATTTCTTCGATAAGTGTCCTTGCTCCATCCATAAAATAAATTCAAAAACATAACATCTGACCATTCATTCATTCATTATTCATTCATGCGAATAAAGGTAAGGCAAGCTTGCTCAATGTATTATTACTTAGGATAGTATTTTCAATCGTACCTCTTTTAACACACTTCCTGAAGAAGTAAATAATTTTTCCCCTTGGAAATTATTTTTAAATATTTAAATAAACTATTTTTAAATATTTAAATAAACTTAATTTTTATTTATGTTTTTCAAATTATTCATACATTTTTACAACATTATTTACTTTATTTATATTTATTTATGAAGGGAACTTGATTCAAAACAAAGCATTTACTTTTTAAGTTTGCATATTTCAACACAGACATTTTGTTGAGATTGGCATGGTTTAATATTTATTTTATGTTTAAACTTGTATCATTAAATAAATAAATCACTATTATATTTAAAATTAACAAACTTTCATTAAAGTGATTTATACAATACAATGTTTATTATTTTTAAGTTAATAACCATAAAACTAACCCTATCAATATTCAATATAAATAAATAACTAATTGAATTAATAATTAGATAACTTCTTCTTCAAATATAGCAAATTTATTTTGTGGTAACATAATTGATATAAATTAACTTTGTTAAAACCACTTTTTTATTGAAAAAAAAAATCAATTTGCCATTGGCTTCGAAACATGTTGAATTTTTTTTTTCAATAAATAAGTGGTTTTAACAAAGTTAATTTAAATCAGTTATAATAATTAGATATTATATTTTACAATAAAATGTCGATTTCCATCTCTATTAATTTGGAACAAAAAATAAATAAAAGAAGATGCGCACACGGAATATATGTCACATCAATATTTTTACTATATTAAGATATAGATAAATGTTTGTTCTATCAAAATAGGTAGGTAGCTTGCTGATCTCCTGGAGCGATGCTCTAACCTCCGACCAACTGTACCATCGAGAAAAGTAATATATATTTATTAGTCGCGATTTTCTTTTAAACCCTTCGTTTTAACAAAAATAAAATTGAGCATATCTCCAAATCGAAAAATATTATGACTTATTTTAAAAATACTTGGTACATTTGATGTCTTGAAAGTGCCAATGCTCAGAGATATAAAAATATCGGGAATTTTAACTTTCACAAAGATCATTTTATTGCAATGGAAAGTCTTGATAAGAGAGTAGGTACCTCTGAGCTCAAACAATACATTTTTTGAAAAAATATCAGAGATTTACAACAGTTTGAAAAGTGCTTAAAAGTTTCGGAAAACTATCGTAAGCTTTATGGGGAGACACTTTGAGATGAAGAAAAGTGTTTGTAAATTTTTAAAATGATTTATGTATCAATATGTCGCACTAAATATTAGAGTTCAGTGTCAACTACACTCATTCAACACTAACACTTAAACAGTGAATGGTCATACTAGACCTAGTACCACATTTATCGTCTTGTCTGCGACAGATGAGCCAATGATAAAAGATAGGAGTGGTGTGCTAGGACAAAAGATCAAGTTGTTCTATCCTTTTTGATTACCCGATTGTATCTAGTGAGATAGTTAAATGACTTTCAAAAATATGTTTAAAAATAGAAAAAGAAAATGTAGAACCCCGTTTATTGTTTCAGAGTAAGTTTATAGAACTACATAATCACGCATATGGAAATAAAAACACTTGTTCTTTAAGTTATATATTTAATTTAATTTTTTGAGACGCGTTTCGCCTTATGAGGGCAATATAAATATCAGATTGACCATTTACCAAGACGCAATCAGCAAAATTTAAAAAAATTATTTCTAATTTTATAAGTATTCTGGTTTCTATGTTTTCAGTAGTAAAAATTAATTTCATGGATATCTCATTTTGTTTCAAATTGGCTTGTCTATGTATATGTTACAGTAAATCTGTATTTCTAGTGAGTCTATATTTTCACTGGCATTTTAGTGAAATTATATTCAAAGTCATTCTTATCATATCCTAGCAGATTTTCAACAATATAAATTAATAGAAACTGATGAAAAATATTTTAACTGATATCTTACTAATGAAATTATATTTGTTTTCAAACTGTCATTTAAATTTGATATTATATACCGGATATTATTAACGAAACCTAACCTAACCTAAGCTCTGAGAGATGCGTGCATTCGTGGACAAAATATAGTTTCACCGACACTGCGCATTGAATCTGTAAATTCACTGATTGACTCACTGCCCCATCGGGTAAAATATATTTCTACTAGTGAAAATATAGACTCACTAGAAAAACATATTCTTTGTGACAAATATATACTCGTAGACAGAGTCAATGGTACCTAAATATGAATCTATTTATGTATTACATAAATCACGTTCTTCATATTTTTTGCCTTACCTATTCAATTTCACGTAGGCTTTCTTTGTTGTGTGTAGGCACCAGGAACGTCGCGCACATATTTCATGATGTTTATTTTTTGGAATACGCGGTGATTCAGGGTTCCCACTAGCATTGTACTGCGAAGGAAATTAACCGATTAACAAATTTGTCATGAATAAAAAAAATTCACCACAGTAATTGTTTTGTGAATTTTTGAAGTTACAAACAATAAATACAAAATTGTTATTTTTTTAATTTTTTTTTTATTAGGTTCTATTTATATACAATTTGTTTAATATAATAGTATGTATGTATAATGATATTGTTGATATTATTGTTCTTAGTCCTCCTCACTAGGGGTTCCTGTGCTGAGGCGGACTAGTTTATACTTATTTATTTTCTATTTTTAAATTACTGCGTAGTTTTCAATACTCCTTCTTATTTATCTGCATCGACTTGTTTTAGCCATGCTTTTATCTTTTTTTCGAACTCTTCAATCTTTTCAATATTTTTGAAGGTTGGGGGAAGGATGTTGTAGAGTTTTGTTGCAAAATAGATATAGCTTCTTTGGCCAAAAGTTCTGTTGTAAGTTGGTGTATTTTTATTTACCATTTTACTGCCTCTCGTATTGTATGCCGGTGTTCTATTGTTTTGTTTTGTGTTTAAATTGGTGTAAGTGTATTCATTAATAATACTCGGAAGTCAGTTTTCTGTGTGCGTGTATTTTATGTAGTTGATTAATAATAATCATCGTCATCGTCATACTCTTATCTTAGTAGGATCAAAGGCTCAGTAAGGTGCTTCCACTTGTCTTTTGCTGATTCCGTATGTGTTAACAAGTCAAGACCTACCCTGTTTTTGTACACTTTTTTGTTGTTGCTTTTCTCAGTTTAATCGGTGGCCACCCACCGGTCGCCTGCCTTTCTAGGTCAACAAGAGGATACTTCTTGGCACTCGTTCCTCTGGGATCCATAGCACATGTCCAAGCATAGGCTCCTTTCCACTCTGCCAATCAGTGTGACCCCAGCTACCCCCTAGGAAACTCGATTCAGCGGCAGATTAATAATGTGAAATTGTATATTATTTTTAAGAGCATTTAAGGTTGATTTCGACAGAAAGATTAAAGCCCCAGACCACGGTAAAAAAATTTTGTTCGTCATTTTGAAAAAGGCTCTTACCAAATATTTTAAAGAAATTTGTAAATTTGACGGAGATACGGCGGTTTATGTGAAATCGTTCGAAGCGCACGACCGCGCCGAGTGGCAGATGTGCGGCTGTCGAACGGCTCTGCTACCTGGCCACCCTTTGTTGATGAGTCTCTGGATGCTCAGGAGCTATTGTATGGTCCAGCAATAGCTGACTAACGGTGAAAAACAAAAAAAGAGACGGATAATTCTTTTTATTTGTATGTTGAAGTATCCTTCAGCAAAATTTTGAATTCGTTTTTCTCAAAACTACGTTCTTCCGCCTGGTTGACAACATGTTAAAAAACTATGCATCCGATTTGCATGCGCCATGTCTTAATCTGTTTGAAAATCCAGTCTCTAAGAGATTTTGTTATAAATTTTGTTATTATAACTTCTATTTTTTTTATGAACTATGAAAATTTTCCATGTAAATCTGAAATAAAAATCGCTGGTCCGCCATTATGTTTTTTCTTAGATATCGAAATTCCACTGCGTGATGCTGTAAACCTATATGTCTAGTTTCTAAATATATTTCTATTTTATTTTTCTGATAAACCGTATGGCTTAATTGCTGTCAACTGTCGCCGAGCAGCAATTTCGTCGGAGTGCTCTCTTGGGAGTAACGTATATCGCAAACTATACTTTAGATTCGAATACAAAAGATTGTATACAGTTTTCTGTATGTATATATTGACTATGAGTATTAATAAAAAAATTCCATGTATCATTTGCTTGAATATAATTACGAAAAATACACCCTCATACTGTTTTTATAGACACGATGAATCCCGTAGTTCTTTTTTTAATGAATATAATGTATTTATTTCCGCGCATTAGGGCATCAACTATTATTTAAAACTAAGTTTTGCATCAAAATTTAAGTTGTAATCAGATATCGATAAAATTTTGAAAACTGATTCTGCTAGTTCTAGTGCCAGCCTAATTCACCATCGATGTTTCAAAGATATATTAAATAAAATATATATTTTGTATAAATATATCGATAAAATACATATACCGAACTTATTAAAGTTAGCGAGCCTGTCCGCTACCTGCCTAACTTGGCTAACTAACTAACCAACCCGCCGTTTCCCCGCAGGGGTAGGCGGAGAGGATTGAACGCCACACTCTTCTATCCTGGCACATCACTTTTGCTTCGGCTACATTCATACATCTTCTCATACAAGTTCTACGGTTGTTGCGGCTTTTAACGGGGCCATCCTCAAACACTTGTTGTATCTGATCGTGCCAGGTCTTTCGCGTACGCTCTGTATTCCAGTTGCCTTCAACACTCACCTCATATATTTTCTTAACTATCCTTTCCTCGATCATACGTTCCACATGACCAAACCATCTTAGCACTCCTTTCTTTATTCTATCTACCACACTACAGCCAGCATTGCATTCACTTCTAATTTGTCCATTCCTCCCTCTATCGACCAAAGTGAGCGAATTGCCACCTCATTCAGTCTACTTTAATTCCTTTTTTGCCAATTCCAGGCTTCACTTCCATACATCAGGGTTGGCAGTAGAACGCCATTATGTACCGCTAGTCTTGCTTCCTTTGACAGGTTCTTATTGGCCAATTTTGACAGATTATTATTGGCCATTCTAACTTGGCACGTATATAAATATATCTATTTTGAGATAGGTAGCAATTATCGATTCTTTTGCCAAATGCAATACTGATGATTGAATTTAAAAAAATGCCAAATGATAACCTGTTTCGGAAAGGCGCTAAATCCCCGAGTCCCCCTCTGTCTGCGCCATCGAGCCTCCCGCTGAGCACGGCCTGAATGATTAACGTGTTTTAATGCCGGGCGCCATTATTTCGAAACTTTTTCAAAAGTTTTCACTTCCGGCGGCCCTGGAACATCGGCATTATGTGACTCGCAGAGTAAATAGGGCTCCCATGATAGCGCCGTATGACATTACAGCTTCCCCCCGGGTAGGGAATAAATGCGGCCTACTTTTGGTAATCCCCCGAGACCCGCGGAGCCTCCGTGTGATTTAAGGAATCTATGAAAGGGCGAGGGGAGAAATATAAAGTTATATTTGTCGCGAATATTATCCAATCACAGTGAGAACACTCTGTAATGTTGTCTTGGGACTTTAGATCCAGATAGCGTGGTACACAATTTTTCTTTCACTTTCGTATCTTTTATAACATTAAAGAAGATATTGACATTTAATATATCGACTTAATAATAAAAGGTTAATTATAAAATATATTACGGGTTACAAGGCTGGAAAATGCAATTAATTTCGAGGTACCTAAATTAAATTGTCTTTTGGACAAAGACAATTTAATTTCACTGCCCGCTTGTTTTTAACAAGTTACCAAATGAAACTAAAGAAATTAAAATACACAAACCTTTTAAAGATCGTATCACTATTTTTATAAAAATATCAGGTAGAAGGTATGCTAAAGAAGTGATCCGCCCTTGACCTCTTAATAGATAGAATCTGCTTTATATAATTTCAAGTATTTATTTTTGTATATACTTAAATTTTTATCTTAATTTTATATGCATATTCTCTTTTCTTTCAGATTTATGTATTCTGATGATTGTATATATTACTAAATTCTTTATGCTTTCTTTTTTAGGTTTATACTTCCTAGTTTATATTACCTAGTGTGATAGTTATTAGTAACTTATATTAAAACAAATGTAAAATAAATAATAAAATAAAAATTATCAATAAAAAACCATAAACAATATTGCTTAATACTCCACTTTAAAAATGTAGAGCTATTGTTACCAGCTGCGAAATCTATGCGTCGTATAACATGAGAAGGACTATATATGTGGAGTATAAAAGCAAAGGCAGCAATATCCAAAAAATATTTAATGCAGTATGAATGCCGAATATTGATTATTAAATTAGAATGTACTGAATTCGAAATTTAAATTTATGGGAAATACGATTTTGGAAGGGATAGATTAGTAATTCTCGGTGACTGTATTCAAAACATTTATTTTTTGGATATTCTTGCCTTTGCTTTTATACCCCGCATATTACGTCACTATCGTAGTCCTATCAAATATATGAAAGGTTTACAGTTTAGGAACATGCATACAACTTTAAAAATTTGATAATGTGTGGATGTTCTTACGACGGAATTGGTGAACGCAGCATTATGTAAAGTGATCACTTAAGCCAGCGCATATAGGTCGTAAGCCCTGAGCCATCCATTAAAAAGATTTCCATACAAACTTATTATAATTAATAACTATCCCTCTGTGGACAAAATCCAGTAATTATGTTCTCAGAACAGACAGTATAAAAATATTGTTAAACTTAATTTATAGTTGCTCGGGAAGTCTATTTTACGTTGGCGATAGTAAAAAAGAGAAAGGAACAAGAAAGGAGTGCAGGATTTACCTCCAGATTCCTATTTTGTTCACAATTCTGGGCTGGTTCAATATGGGAAAGGTCCTTTCAACTTCTGTAGCTAGTTTTAGCGCGATGTTTGTGGCGGTTGATTGTAAAATTCGAGAGCGGGAACTGTATGTGGTGTACTGTGATGGTAATGTGTACGTCGGTATTGGTTTCTTTCAGTTTCTACTTGAGAGAGGGAGGTAGAAAGGTATATGACGGTTATCGGTCAAACGTCAAACGTAAATACAAGTCCAACGCGACAATGACAATTTTTCCATAATTTTACATCAGGACGCTGTGGGAGAAGAAATTAATAAGTGCATATGAAAGAGTCTTTTTAAATACAGCATTTGAAGTTATTTCATGTAATTCTAGTCGAAACATGAGAATTGTGAGGTTACGTTTGCGATAGGTACTTTGGTAATCTATTTGAAGCTCAGTCAAACCAGATAGCCTGAATAAGAAGGCACCAGAGAAATCAATCTCTTTTCTAAAGACATTGCAGACATCGGACACCCCAAATAAAAGCATTTACTTTGAGAGAGATATGTACGACGTACCAGCTATGCTTACCGCCAGCGCATTCGCAGATAAGCCTACTTTTAGGTGTGGTAGGAAGAAAAATAGGGGATGACACCGGGATTTAGGTTAGGTTAGGTTAGGTTGGGTTAGGTTAGGTTAGGTTAGGTTAGGTTAGGTTAGGTTAGGTAAGGTTAGGTTCCAGAAATCGATGCCATGCGCCAAGTGTGCGTTTTCGGAAATAAAAATAAAAAAAAACTTCCCCCCTGTCGCACTTCCTACCCCCGCAACACATCTCTCTTCCCTCTGCATCCACCCACCGTCCCCCCTTACCCGCGCATCCTCTCGCCACCTCTGCTCTGAAAATATACCTCTAGTAAGCCCTTTACTGAGCCCTTAGATCCAGCTATGTGTTTTAGTATTTATATGAGTGGGTATACAGGGAGTCTCATAGAATTTTACGGGTAGACTCCTGCCTTGATGATGAGTCGAAAATGTTTGAGCAATCATGACTTAATATTAATAGTTATGGAGATGTACAATGTCAAAGTTTGCATTTTTTTTCAATATTTTTGCAAATTATTATTGTTTTTACTTATTTTTGCAAAATTTGAACTTTCATTACAGTAACTTAAACATAGATTATGAAATGATAAAAACCTTGCAAAAATTTAAAATAGGATATGAGTAGCTTGTTGGTCTTGTGGTTAGGTCTCTCGCCTCGTGATCTATTTTTTATACAGAATTTTTTTTTTACGTGATTTTTATTATTATATTTGAGTTGTATTGAAGCGAAAGAATTTTTCATAATCGATATAAGTTACTATAATGATAGTTCAACTTTTTTAAAAAAATAAGCCAGAAATATTTTTAAATAAAGAAATCTTTGATATTGAATATCTCCATAACCTATTTATTTTAGGTTTAAAAATGTTCTTAGGTTTTCACGGCCGTTCAGAATCTTCTGTGTATAGTTTTCTGGGATATTCTGCCGTGTATATGTGACCTCTCTGGCCGACGTTTCGGATACCATTGCAGGGTCCATCATCAGGCAGGCAAACATTAACAGGGATGGCGGTCTTAAGTTGAAAACCTCGTGGTATCCGGCGCTGCAGAACAAATCAAATCGACGATCCGCACAGTCCGACATCCGTTAGTAGATACACAACACACTACATCAAGACACACACACAACCTGCTTTCGACACGATACTGCAATCCAGTACTTAACCTAACACAAACTTGGTCACACCCCGACTTTGGTACGGTATTGCACGGCAATACTTAATCTACACTTCAACGTACACTTCACTTCACAGATATCACATATACATGGCAGAATATCCCAGAAAACTATACACAAGACATTTTCGGTTTATTGCAATCCAGTACTTAACCTAACACAAATTTGGACACACCTAGACTTCGGTACGGTATTGCAAGGTAATACTTAACCTACACTTCAACACACACTTCAATTCACAGAGGTCACATATACACGGCAGAATATCCCAGAAAACTATACACAGAAGATATTTTAGGTTTTTTGGTTTTAGGTCATGGTTGCTTAAATATTTTCGACTCATTATCAGGACAGGAATCCACCTGTAAGATTTCTCGTACTAGTTTGGAGACACCCTATATACGATGTTGTAGACAGAATGTTCTAGTGCATTGCGCCAGTGCGGTTGTTAACTATACCGGGTGTACTCGTATGACACAAAGGATGACGTAGCAATAACTAAGTGCATTGCATGCATCCCGCTGTGTACCCAACGCGGGGGTCCGAGCAGGGGCTGGATTAACGGACTAAGGGATCAACCCTGAACCCTCAACCCCATCGTATTAACGAAGAGGAAAGCTAGAGGAAAGGGCTGCTTTAAACATTATTTTTGGCGTGTAACATCTTTCCTCGGAAGGGGCTGCTTTAAACACTACTTTTGACGTGTAACATCTTTCCTCTCGCTTTCTTGCAATCTGTGGCAGTGATTTCGTGAAAAAGGATGGAAATGCGTAACTTGAAATAAGACGCGCGCAATCTCATTTAACCAATGAGCGCGCGCGGAACACGCGCGATGGACAATACATAATCGTTTATAAACAAATCAATGTTCAGCAAGCGCCATCACAGCGAAGACGCACACTACCCGCCAATGCGTCTGATTTTATATATATGTTGCGAGGATGGCGTCAAGCGTGTGGATGTTGTAACTTTGATAAATTTTGGCTTATTACATTCTTTCTTAAAACAATAATGAATGATTTATATTGTCAAATTTTATGAAATTTATGTGATAATTTTTAAATATTTATTCAAAGTTTTCATACAATATGTATGGCGGCGCATTACCGCCATCTATGAAAATAAACAAAAACATACAATTGACCAAACACTTTTGTAAACAAAATATACGGTACCTACCTAGTGCGGCAAAATTCAATAATAAATAAATGCACATACATTTTCTTTACTTGTATTTACTAATTAATAAATATATAGGTATTAGCTTTATAAAATTTTGATGTCAATTTCTGTTTGATATTTTTAATTGTGAGACATCATATGTTGAACATCATATGCGACTGCTGTAAGACTCGCTCGTTTTTACTCCCTTTATATTAACTCGTGGCGTCTGCTTGCTTACTTGCTTGACGAAAAAACTTTGGATCGATTTTTAACCCTTTTTCCGTGATCCAATCGAGCTAAAACTTTGCGAGTAGACTCGTAGCGACGATCAAGAAGATCTATCAAATTTTCGTTAAAAAAAATTAATTATAGTATAATTTTTGATTTATCAAATTTTTAATGTTTTTTTGTACAAATCAGTAAGTTGTATGGAAATTCCGACGCATATGGTTAGACAAGGGAGTGTTGTAAAAACTTGGTTTTTATGGGTCACTTTTTTTTAATTCAAGTCAAAATGATTTATATGCCATTCCCCAAGGGGATAAATTTCAAAGTCCGTGGAGACAATTTTTTATTCAAAATTAATCAGTCAACTAAGAATTTATGGCGTCTCTGCGATTGACTCGGCGAAAAGAAATGAATGAGCGTAGATATGAATTCTAGCCATAACAAAGGAACCTCCCTCAGTGGTGTTTTCTTCCTGTAACTTTTATTATGGAACGGAAGGGATAAAAACTCCCGCTGACGAAGGAGGTTTTTTGTTTGAAGACACGAAGGAAATAAAGCTCACGGAAACTTCCGATTTACGACGAGAATGTGAGTGAAGTGAGGAGATAAAAATGAAGCTGCTGTTTTAATTGCGTTTAATGAATGTTTTTATTTTGTTGTTTGTGTAGTTTAGTTAAACACAACAGAGAGAACTGGAAATGTACGTTAATCAGGTAGTTAAACGATCATGATTTTCTTTTGTAGTATTTTGATGACATTTTTAAAATCCCGGGACTCGAGAAAAGTTGTTATATTATTAAAATAAAACACAAATCACTTTGTTTTCACCACTTTATTAGATTATACAATCTACATGTTTCGAGAACAATGTTCTATTCATCAGGATTGTTAGCGTACTAAAAATTGAAAAAGTTAAACCGTGCAAGTGTGTTACGGTGAAGAGGAGGATGAGGAGGGCAGATCGGAGGCGTTAATTATTAGGAATCTGAAGGGGATGGATTCTTAAGGAAAAATGTTAATATTAATTAAAATATACTAAACACTCAGACTAAATTTGTGCACAATCCACTATTCAATATTTTTCCATTTAAGACATTCCTAATAATTAACACCTCCGACCCCCCATCCCTCATCCTCCCCTAATCTTCCTCTTCACCGTAACACACTTGCATGGTTTAACTTTTTCAATTTTTTGTACACAAACAATCCTGATAAAGAGAACATTGTTCTCGAAACATGTAGATTGTATAATCTAATAAAGTGGTGAAAACAAAGTGATTTGTGTTTTATTTTAATAATAATGTCACCACAAAGTTCAAGCCTTCTTTTAGAAGAAAAAATATTCTTCGAAAAACTATTATATATTTTTTTTTTACTAAAACTAATTAAGTGATCAAAATATAGTTAAATACTTTGAAGATCCGATAGTCCAACATCTTCCATCCATCCATGTGTCGATGATAGAAGGTATGAATAAGACTGGCATTAACTTTTTATATTTTTTACGCTTCTACAGGCCAAGAGACCCAATTACAGAAGCGAAACACTTCACAAAACACCCAGGCTTGAGTAAATCACATAAATTAATTGTGACCTCACCGGGAATCGAATCCGGAATCCTCGGAGTGAGAAGCCAGTGCCATTTCCACTAGCCTACGAGGGCCGCCATGTTCAATATTCAGTACAAAATTTTAAACGTTCGTTACTGAATAAATGAGAAGATTTCAAACATGCGCCCACTCCTTATATTTAAAACTGAAAACATTGGTTCAGACATATTTATTTTATTTTGGAATTAAAAATGATTTAATTGTTTTACGAGAGAATATTGCGTTGAATGAATTGCTAAACAATCGTATAATTATTGAAAAAAATTGATGGTGCATGTACTCATGTACGCGCGGTAGAAATTATACTTTTTAGCATTTCATGGTCTCGCATTCCCGCTACACGCTGCTTCCCGCTACACGCATTCCCGCTAAAATGCACAAGTTGCACGTGCGCAACTTCCGTTATAACAAAAATTTTGCCCTCAATACGCCAAAAGAAGAAAACTTCAAAAATTCACAGGAATAATATACGAAGTCTATCATTAATTATGAATACAATAAATATTTGTATTTGTTATATAAATATCGGTATTATTTTCTGGACTAATGGACTATTCTGCCGCGAGTCTTCAGCATCTCTGGCCGCGGTGCGTTGCATCGACGACATCAGCTCTGATGATGTACCCTGCAATGGAGTCAACCAGAGAGGTCGGAGACTTGCAGCAGAATAACCGAGAAAATTCTGAGTGAAAGATCCTTGTCTCCTCAATCCTAAAACAATCTTATTCATTTACTCAAAAGGTAACCAAGGTTTCGTGGTATATTTGTTAAGCAACTTCTATTAAATTAATTTAGAAAAAAGTCCTACTCATTTCTCTATGTAACCCTTTTCAGAAAAAAGATAAGTCAATAAAAAAGTATTAACAAATATGAATTTTTCGTTTCAGATACAATGGGAACCATCACAAGCATGATTCCACCGTAAAACCTCGGAGATCAATCACGTCAGTAGCGGATCATGAGTCTGTTACCCGAGACCAGCCCCGGCAGGGACGAGGGAAGAGGAACGGAGAACCAAAATGTTAGAAAATCCAATCCTACATCAGATCCCGAAATCAACGGGACGCCAGTCGACAAAAACGCCGACCAAAAACCCAGCAGAAACTCCAGCGAACTACTGAGACTCGTGTACGAACTACCGACAGACTTCGCCGAAAACGAATGGGACAACAAAGAGAATAGCCAAGAATTGCAGAAAAACTCCAATAATCAACACAGTAATGAAGCTGATTATAATATCAAACTGGCTTCCAGTAACGAAAGGTTTAGCGGAACAATCATGACTGCTAGGGCTAAGATGGAGGAGAGGTCCAACAACATGCTCACTGTAACAACCAACGTTTCTTTAAAGGACGTGATGAACTCCAACAATGCGTTGAGACTGAACAGGACCGCGAGGAGTGAGCTGGTAGACTCCGAGAAACAGTTGACGAATGATGAAGTTGAAGGAGGTGCGTTTAGGAATAATGGTTTTAAAAATAAAACTATAAGTGTTATAGAGTGCGCTAATCCCGTGGATATAAGTAGTTTAAACAATGTTAATTCCAACAACAACATTCTAAGCATGTCACCTACAAATTTTTCAAACGGTTCTAAAGACATATCACCCAATAATAACACGATCGAAAGGGACAGTTTCTCCGAATCAACCTCCAACACGACTATAGTGTCTAGAGGAAAGCCGCTGAGTCCGAATCCTTACAATTGCGGTTCCAGTAGAAATTTCTCGTGCAGTCCTGTCGAAATGTCTTCTCATCCGCCATCCGAGGTCACCGAAGAGGAAATGAACGCTCTGACTAGGACCTTGAACAGTAATCCAGAGTTGTTGGAAAAGTGGTTGAGAGAAAAGGCGAGTCCTGACATATTAAGACGAGTTCACGCGATTTCAGAACCACCATTGGTGAATTCGGGTTCGAAAAGGACTTCCGTGACTTCTGAACTGTTTCAACTTTGGCTGGCGTCATCTCCCGTGAAGGTAATGTTTTCAAAGTTCTTATTTACTTAGGTATAATATCACTGATCTCCAACAAAAATAAACATAATTAAGGGTTTATGCTGGAATTTTGACGAAGCATTAACATCCCAGAACACTTCCATTAATATTATGATGATAACGACAATGAATGCTAGTTATTTGGACATTTTTCATTCTTAGGTGCTATTGGAAAAACGTAAATATTTAGAACTGTATTTAATTAACGTACCCTCGCGTGTGCGGAACATTTTTGGTAGATTGTCGTGTGGAGGTGCAGTATAAAAATTACTTTAACGCCCGGGGAAGCTTAAAAGCTCGCGTGGACTTGTAGTTATGACCTACATAAGTGTATATTTGCAATCAACGGAATTAATTAATTAATTAGTTGATTGTTAAAAGCTTCAATGGCACTTTTGTAGGGAAAGATTCATCCATTAGTTATTGTGTTAAGCGTTTGATGGTTTCGACTGTCCAGGATTTTTCGTGGCTTCTTGTCTCTTGATTCTCTCGGGGACCACCGGATGACTGTCTGTCTTCTCAGAAAAACGATGTCTTCTTCTTCTTTCTCTTCACCCGCTTCCCATTTCATTTGCGGTTGGCTCTCTTTACTACTTTTCCATGATTCCCAATTCCGGGCCATCGCTTCATTCAACTGGGCATTCTTCAGGTCTTCCTCCTCACTTCTCCACCACGTGGCGCTGTATCAACCTATACCTCTTTTTTTTTCTTGTGTGTTTGAGTGCGGTATACGCTGCATGATCCCCATGCCTCATTGCATGGTCACACCATTTTAGATTCGATTCCTTCACCTTTTCAGCACTAGGGATCACCTTTCTATGCTAATTTCTCACTTTGCCAAGCCTTGTTATGCCCCCAGACCATCTGAGCATTTTAATTTCACTGGTGTAGAGTTTTCGCTCGTGTATCTTCTTTATTGTCCAGCATTTTGAGCTGTAGATCATTGCAGGTCCTACTGCAGATTGTTTACTCAGCAATATGACGTATTTAAGCTAAATACTTATTCGTATTTTTTCACTATGCTGCATTAGCTTTGGCATCATCTATTAGTTTCGTCACTATTGTTATTCCACTAAAATTTCATTACGCCGAAGTTCTCGCGTTATGAAACTAGACTAGCTGGAGTTACTGAAGAAATTAAAAAGCCTGACATTTATTGCCAAAGAGAGGAATACTAACCATTCGATTACACGAGCGTTGTAATATATAACTAACTGTCACGCCTTCTATCCTGGCACAAAACTCTTGTCTCATTCAAATTTACACATCTTCATGATCATACCACGCTTTCCACCGACGTCCTCGTTTTGTTGTACCATCAAGTCCAAGTGCTCGTTGTGCATCATTCTTATTTCCCTTCGTTACCACCTAATTGTCTTTTTTACTCTGTTCAAAAATATAAACATTTACTTCTATTGAACTAACCATACAATAACATATTAGAAGCATAGAGGATGACATAAATGGATATCGGAATGCATAAGGTCTGAAAGATAAATAATTTTGTCAAATCTCTCGCTTTTCCAATTACCAAAGCTTTATTTTTCCTCGACGAATCCTTCCGTGGCCTACAAATTGGACAGATCAGTCAAAGGACTACCGATAGCTTAATAATACCCCGATCTCTGTAAGAGCAGGACGAAGTATAAGGTGAACACACTACTCGTCCAATACCACTGCTTCGCTCTAATTGCGGTCGTTTATCTCTCAACGTCTCTATTGACTCGCCAAATAGCTATGTTTCTCTGCAGTGACAGATTCATTTGCTTTCTTTTTCGTTGTCAGTTCTCTGTAGTCCCATTCATATGTAATATAGCATCTTATGCAAAATACAAAATGCAATTACTATAATTAAAATATAGACCTTAATAATAAATCAAATTTTTTATTATCAGTGAGTCGTTATATTCGTATATTCGCGACTGCAGAACAATTTCTTTAATATATACCTACAGTAAAATTTATATGACACAATAATTCAAGTACTTCTACGAGTATGAAATCATTTTCATTAAAGTGCTGGTATTAGTCGTATAAAAATTTTATGCAAGCAATTATTAACATTTATGTTATATGTACGTTTGTTTTACATGTTTATAAAAAAAAGTTTTATTCATGTATGTGCCGTTTATATTGATATGTGATACAAATTTTATACGTGATCAATGATATAGATTATATATATTTATATCTTGTCAAATCATAACCATCTTTCCTTGATAGGAAGATAGTCATTGAAAACTATATTCTTTAGATAATTTTAATTAAATTGATTTAGACTATTGTATTATATTATTGACAGATTTGGCGTTTACGTTAAATTCATGATGATGATTAAATAACATAAATCTTTAAAAACCAAATTAATTAATCAATTAGAAAGATATACGGACTATGGTTAAGAAAATATATGAGGCGAGTGTTGAAGTGTTGAAGGCAACATGAATAGAGGGCATCCGCGAAAGACCTGGCATGGTCAGGTACTACAAGTATTTGAGGATGGCCCTGTTAAAAGCCGCAACAACCGTATAACGTGTATGAGAAGATGTATGAATGTGGCCGAAGCAAAAGTAGTGTGCCAGGATAGAAGAGTGTGGCGTTCAATCCTCTCTGCCTACCCCTGCGGGGAAACGGCGTGATGGTTAGTTAGTTAGTTAGTTACAGACAAATCTAATTAACGAAAAAATATTTGGCTACTACCGGTTCGGGTTCGAATCCCGGTAGTAGCCAAATATTTTTTCCTGAATTAGATTTTTCTGTATGTCTTTCATATTGATTAATTAATTTGGTTTTTAAAAATTTCAGATAACTTTGTTCTGAAAAATTACAACTTCACAAATATGAATGTGTTCTTGAATATATAACATAAATCTTGTTACCTCTACCGCAAGTGTAATAATATTTGATATTTTTTTCACTACTTAAATTTCGAGAAAAACAGAATCACTCATCGACGGGTGAATACTTTATACTTTGGTACTTCACCTGTCGGTGAGAGATACTGTTTCTCTCGAAACTTAAGTAGTGAAAAAAATATAAATGATTTTTAAACTCACGTAGAGGCAACATGGTTTAAATTATTATTTAATGATCATATTTTATTCCTCATATTTAGCCGAATAAGAGGTTTTATTTAAATTTGCATTTATAAAATAATTAACAAGGAAAACTCAGTCCTTAATCGAAAAATATTGAGAAAAAATTTACAAAAATAATTGGGAGCTCTTCTCCTTTTCGGTTGACTATGGTTATGGAACTCAGTCCATGACCGCAGTCACAATGGAGATAGTGCTGTCCATTCCTTGATATCGCTTTTATGCTCCTGTCTGCTGCACACTCGTCTGCTTTTAGTAAGGCTGTCTTGTCTATGTCATGATCTTTCTCTCGATATCGATTCTGTTGGCTTGCACACGATAGCTCTGTGAATGATTTATACACTCTCGCTGCACATCCCGCCCATCGCAGTCTCCTAAATTTCATTTTCTTCTGGATATCTGTTTTGGTTAACCATTTCTGGAGCAATTTCTTAAATTTCTTTGGTACTCCGGTAAGGCTAGGTTAATAGAGGATTATTCACTCAAATTAACTCCTATGTGTCGGTGATGTAACGTAGGTCTACCTGTCATACAAAATATGAAATATCTACCTTATTTACGAAAACTAAAACGTCACATTTTTTATAATCATCGAGTAGACATTTTCACACCAAAATTAATAAATTAAACTGTTAGGAATGTACGGATTTTTTAATTAAAAAATATTTATTCATTACTCTCGTATTTTCGGCCAGTGTGCAAGAGAGAGCAGAATATTGTACATCGCAGTTAAATCGAGCAAGAAAGAGCACGATAATACCACACATTTCATGTAGGACAGAGATGGCGGTTGCTTGGGTTTCGGCAAAAGTAAAACAATATAGAAAGAGTACGGTAGAGTCGGGTAACATGTGTTAGACAAAGACGGAGTGCAGGCGACTGAAGCGAGCTGGCGACCGCTTTGTTGTATTCAGTTGCCAATGAAACATCGGCGGAAGTGCACGCAAATTCGATTTGCCATACTTTTATAATAATTTACTAAAATAATGCAAATATGTATGTTTACCTTACATAATTATATAAAGGGACCTTTTAAAAGTCTTATCTGTATCGTATTTATGTATATTTTATCACATATTAAAAACTATGTCGATTTTTAATGAGGTAACGCTGTGTTACTCCACCGTCCCCAAAGTTTTTTTTTAGCACAGTCTTTTAAGAGTTAAGATATATATTTTGTTCAGTCTAATTAACACATCATCCAACAATTGAACATCTAGACAACAGTGCTCTATTGTGTCGGCTAGAAGGAAGAGAGAAGAATATACGAAGGGACTAACTGAATTATTTCTTTATGTACAACATCGCGTGTGGCCTTTGAACCTAATTGCGACGGAGAGGTTAATTATTTTGGGTCTTCAAATTCGAGGAAATAATTCCGCTCCGAATAACAAATATTTCTCAAGGTAGTGCTGGCAACATCCTCGGCGATTTAGTACCTTTGTACTTCATAAACCAATTACACCGGGCTTATTAAATGGCTCAAACGGGGAAGGAAAAATTGGAAATTTAAGGAAAATTCTATTACCAGAGTTAATCGTCTGTATTTTCTCATCACTGCTGGTAAAAATGTTTAATGAATCCTTAAAAATATTACGCAGGCAGAAATATACAACTTTTGTACATTTTCATTTAGATACAGATAAGTGAGGCATTTTTTACTCTTGAGAGTTTTTGGTACATTTCTGTTTCTTCAAGTTCATGATCGAACAGCGTGGCCCTTTCTGCTGTTTCTATAGAGAAAATTGTTTTTCTTCACAAGAGAGAGTCATTTCTTAAACTTGGTTCATCAATTTTATGTTTTGCAACATTAGTTTCGAAAATAACGGAATCTCTCATCGGCAGGTGAAGTATTATACTGAATACTTTAAAATGTAGAATTTTTACAGGGATTAGGTCGAAATACAAATAATAAACTGATTAGATGATGAAAAAGTGAGCTAGAGTTATTTGTCAAAAGGTGGATGTAACGGAAATATTAAGACAAAAGAAGAAGAGTTAGTAAATGGTTATATTTTTATGTTGTTTTGAGAAGTTTCATGAAACGGTTCATGAATCAAAATAATAATTATTATCCATGATTTGGTTGGCGAATTCAGAAAAGTTATTACCAATTGAACATCGATGATTCTCCTTTACTCTAGTGTTGAGATTTCTAGAACATTGAGCGATGCATTAAGTATTACAAACTCGGCGTGAAATTTCGTAAAATTTCTAAATTATATATTATAGGAGATTCTGTAACTCTCGAAACTTATGTAGTAAAATATAATACCAATTATAATAATTTCGTCCGTCCGTCCATCCATTCGCGTATGTAAAAATTTAAAGTAACAATTTTTTTTTCGAAATTCTTTTTTCAAAAATCTTTTTTTTCGATTTTTTTTCGATACATATTTTTTTAAATAAAATAAATACATGCTTTTTCCTTAGGAACCGACGTTTAAAAGTACTGTCATTTTTGACGGGTTACAGCTGATATTCACATTAAACTCGCTAACAGATTCTATGGTTTCTGTTTTTCACCCAATTTAATAATCATCACGAATAATCTCTACAACGTTAACGCCAAATCCATCAATATTTATTTGATGTTTCATACAACCGTGTACTTTGTATTTTATCGTTTCTGAAGGTGTCTTTCAAAACAATTACGTTTGTGGGCACGTACGGCCCTCGGGTTGGCTCGTTTCAGTATAATTTCATTTACGAATTCTTGTTGGGATACAACTGCTTTTTCCGAAAACATAGAGACCCATACGTGAGCGTTCCGGTGACAATAATATTATTTTACACACGTAGCGCCTGGGCAGGCAGCGCCGCCCGCCGGCCGGGCGTGGCATTCTAAACACTGATAAAATTATTGTATCCAAACTTAAATAAATGTCGGTTGCTTTATCACTTAAATGGCACACGACAGCCGGGAGATTCTCGCAGATTATTTTAATTTTCTGTAAACCAAACTTTGTAACACACACACACAGTCTTACCAATCATCTAATTTAAAAAAAATATTTATCATAGACACTAACAGGATAATAGGTACATGATACTCTAATAATAAAACATAATTTGAATGGCGTGGCATTCTAAATACTAATAAAATTATTGTATCCACTTAAATAAATGTTGGTTGCTTTATCACTTAAATGGCACGCGGCAGCCGGGAGATTCTCGAAGATTATTTTAATTTTCTGTAAACCAAACTTTGAAACACACACACATTGCGTTAGAAGCAGTCTTACCAATCATCTAATTAAAAAAATATGTATTTGAGACACTAACAGGATAATAGGTACCTACATGATATTCTAATAATAAAACATTATAAATGAAGACTATGCCCATTATCCCAATTACAAGTGTCTTCGGCACGCTCTAGTAACATGTATAAATATTGGTTACTTTATCACTTAAATGGCACGCGGCAGCCGGGAGATTCTCGCAGATTATTTTAATTTTCTGTAAACTGAACTTTGTAACACACACATTGCGTTAGAAGCAGTCTTGCCAATCATCTAATTTAAAAAATATATATTTGAAACACTAACAGGATACTAGGTACCTACATGATATTCTAATAATAAAACATTATAAATGAAGACTATGCCCATTATCCCAATTACAAGTGTCTTCGGCACGCTCTAGTAACATGTATAAATGTTGGTTACTTTATCACTTAAATGGCACGCGACAGCCGGGAGATTCTCGCAGATTATTTTAATTTTCTGTAAACTGAACTTTGTAACACACACACACACACACACACACACACAGTCTTACCAATCATCTAATTTAAAAAAAATATTTATCATAGACACTAACAGGATAATAGGTACATGATACCCTAATAATAAAACATAATTTGAATGGCGTGGCATTCTAAATACTATTAAAATTATTGTATCCAAATTTAAATAAATGTTGGTTGCTTTATCACTTAAATGGCGCGCGGCAGCCGGGAGATTCTCGCAGATTATTTTAATTTTCTGTTAACCAATAATTTTGTAACACACACATTGCGTTAGAAGCAGTCTTACCAATCATCTAATTTAAAAAATATATTTATTAGAGACACTAACAGGGTAATAGGTACATGATATTCTAATAATAAAACATTATAAATGAAGACTATGCCCACTATCCACGCTCTAGTAACATGTATTTTTTTAAAATTATTTAAGTATATTTTATTATATATAACTATTTAAGTATATTTTACATATACATTTGTGTGTATTATATACAGGGTGTACCAGAGCTAGCAGCAGAAACTTGGCCGGTAGGTTCCTGACTATGTTATGAGTCTAAAATGTTCAAGCAACAATAACCTATATCAATAGTTATGGAGGTATGCAATATCAAAGTTTGCACTTTTTTTTCAAAATTTCTGACTTATTTTTTTCAAAAAGTTGAACTTTTACATTTCATTACAGTAACTTATATCGATTATGAAAAATTCATTTGCTTAAATACAACTTAAATAAAATGATAAAAACCTTGTAAAAGATGACTTTTATCAATTTTAGCAAAAATTTATCATTTTATTCGACTTGTATTAAAGCGAATAAATTTTTCATAATCGACATAAGTACTGTAATGATATTTCAACTTTTTGCAAAAAATAAGTGAGAAATATTGAAAAAAAAAATGCAAACTTAGATACTGCATGACTCCACAACTATTGATAGTAGGCCATGGTTGCTTGAGCATTTTAGACTAATAACATAGTCAGGAATCTACCTGACAAGTTTATGCTGCTAGCTCCGGTACACCCTGTATTTAGTGTTTGAATGTAGTGCAATCATATAATAATATGTAAATAAATAATTGATTTGATGGATCTATAGGTTTAGGTCATCGTTTAGAAAATGGATGTTGTGTATGAGTGAGGTTTTGAACGATGATAAGGTATCTGCAAAAATATCAGCATCAGTGTTAGGTTAGCACAATACATATTATATGCGACACAACCTTGTGATGGGAGAAAAGTTACCAACATTATTAGTGTGCTGGCTTATTCTAAAGAACTCCGGGTTTCTTATACGGGGTTTAACATGCAAATTTATGTCAGATAGAGAAATAGAATCAATAGCTCCTCTGAGAATCTTGTGTAGCACAACGAGATCGGATATTTTCTGTCGGGACTCAAGTTTGTGCATCTTGAAAAAGACAAGTCGATCTTCGTAGCTGTGAAGGTTATTGTGTTGACCAGCTTTGTACGACAAAATACGTTGAAACTTTTTCTGCATTCTCTCGATTCTCGTAACATGTGTTGTGTAATAAGGAGACCAAATAAAAAAAAATAATAATCATCAATAACCTGTTAGAACAAACTAAAAAAATTAAAACTTTCCTAAAATCCAGCTTAAATTCATAAATTCATAAAAAAAAATTTAAAAATTCATAAAAAACTAAAAAAATTAAAACTTTCCTAAAATCCAACCTAAATTCATAAATAATTTAAACTTACAGCTTTTTTCAAAATACTTCAACATTTAATTATCAAATTACCTTTTATTACCGTATTATTAAATGACTCACATATGTACCTATATACAAAATAAGAAATCAGGCTCCCTCACAGACTCAAGAGCTTCTCTTCACTGATGAGGTCTACATTAGTGATGGGTCCGCTCTGTACTCACTACTACAATGTAGTACTACATTACATTGAAGTGCACACTTCATACTTTTGAAGTGTAGTGCACACTACAAACTACAAACACTAAAGTAATTGAAAGTATATTCTTCAAATAGTACACTTTATTTCAAAGCGAACACTACAAAGTACACACACTTCAAAGTTATCGAAAGTATGAGAAACATACTTTAAATAGTGCATTTTTTTACGTGAAATTTTTGGGAAGTTGATGAAGATAAATGAAGAAATCTCTGGAAACTGTAACAACCCCCCCCATGGTTTGAAAAGTTTTGGGACCGAACGAAGAAATTTTTGGGAAGTTGATGTAGCTAAACGAAGAAATCTGTGGAAACTGTAAACCCCCCCCC